>JASTWL010001390.1:0-40260 GCA_035220575.1 Temnothorax rugatulus | reverse complement strand
GTAATCATCAACTTAAAAAACTCCTGGATGCAAAGTTTCGCGGACATGGTTGAATTTGGATTTTACGACCGCCATGTTGGATCCGCCATGTTGACTTTTAAATCTCTAGAGGATGTTATATCTCCAGTAACATCGGAACATTTAAGGACGTAATAATACTTTAAATAACATTTATCAATAAATTATACCGATTTTCTGCGATTTTGCGCATTGCATCCGTCATATTAAGCAGCCATTTTGAATCACACAAGGGACCACATGATACTTCAAAGTCTATGTTCATACCTTTCATTTAAGCTCTTATAGAAGTATTTCGGTTGAAAACTGTAGTGGGCAGCGTGTCCGATTTCACGTGGAATGACCCATATATAATCTGATGGTCGTTAAACGATAAGCGATTTTCTTTTTTATGTGTAGATTTTCAATGTTTCTAACGTATAAAAAGTGTGTGCAAAATAAATTGGTGTACTCGTGTACGTAAAGATTCAATATATTTTTATTTTGATAACTGAAAAATAATGAATGTATTTATTAAATAATTATATTTAATATTAATATTTATATTAAATAATACTTAATATTTAATATTAATATTAATATTTAATATTAAATATATATTTAATAAATACATTATTTTTCAGTTATATAAAAATAAATAGTATATTGTGCACCTAGGGGAAAAAGTTGCGTTTGAACCACTTTTTAATTTTCAATATCTTATTGAAATTTCCTTTACGGTATCTGCATAAAAACTTCCTACATTTTTGTACTTATTTTAATACAGATTTTTTAAATATTCATTATTTTTAACAAATATTTGTTTTAATATATTGTTAAAAATATTGAATATTAAATAAAATATTTTTCACACAATACCTTTACGGAAATGTTCGAATTTTGATGCCTGATGTAGAGCGAGGCGACAGTGGCCAATTTCACGCCAGGGCGGCTTTCTCTCCCTAGGGAGGAAAAGTATAAAATCCTGGTATGAAATTACGGGCATCACTTTCGTCCCGCCGCTCTACAGGCATCAAAATTCGAACATTTCCGTAAAGGTATTGTGAAAAAATATTTTTATTTAATATTCAATATTTTTAACAATATATTAAAATATTGTTAAAAATAATGAATATTTAAAAAATCTGTATTAAAATAAGTACAAAAATGTAGGAAGTTTTTATGCAGATACCGTAAAGGAAATTTCAAATAAGATATTGAAAATTAAAAAAGTGGTATTTCGAAAATGAAAGTAACGAGCATTAATATTACTATGCGCATCTGTTTGAAAAATCAGATGCTTGTAAAGCAATTTTGACCTTTAAGTATATATAATTAAGAACAGGTATCGGAATTCTCAGAATCAAGACCATACAATTAATGTACTGTATGACACTTTCGTGACACTTGTTTCTATGATATTTCTACAGATTTGTCCCGTAATAACCACTACACTGGAGAAAAAATCCAGGCTTTTTCCGATTAAAATAATTGGATAATCCATACGAAAATTAACAAACGATGTTTCCGATCTTTTAGATCGGAAAAAAAACCCGATCAGACCGAAGTAATATCCGACCAAAGTTATCCGATCCAAAAATTAAAAAACATCCAATCCAAAATTCTGTTTGTTAAATAGACGGTTGATCATTTATCTTATCCGATTATATTTTATCAAGAATATAGCTGATGGCAAAGAACAAGACGTCTGTTGTAGTCGTGGATGTAAAAAGCAAGGTAGAGAAAAACATAAGTTGTTATAGGCTGTGGCGGTCAGCTGCCCGCCACGAGCGAACTTGAGAACACTGGAGAAACCCTGCCGAGCTACCCTAGATATAGTCGATGTTGAATCTTAATTACGAGTGAAAATACCGGCGATGCGCCGCGTAGCGGGCGCGAGCCGACCCTCTCGCCGCGCGAGCCCGCGTTGCCGCTCGCGCCTCCCATCGTACAGCCCGCATTGTAATCGGATAAAATATTCAGCTCACTGACATCGTCGGATTTTCATCGAATGTCACTCAATTTCATGGGATGTTAAACTTTGTCAGATAAAATAGTTCGTTTTTTTCCGATGAATCAATGTCTGATATCAATCCGACGAAATTTGAACGACCAAATAAACGGCGACTCATTTTCCATTCACATATTATCGGAATTACACTTTATTGGATAAAGGCATGTATTACTTCATCGGACAGCTCAGCTCCAAATCCGTTTGAAATAGATCGGAAAGAGTAGTTCTTTCCGATTAATGTTGCTGGACATTTTCTTCAGTGTATGTATATTGACAATAATATTCCAACATAGTAAAATTACAACACTTATGTACTTGAAATTTATTAGTCTTGAGACAATTCTCAGGTCAATGTTCATGAAAATTAGAAAACCTGTTTCTTAATTTAAATATGCTTAAAGATCAAAATTGATTTACAGGTATATGAATTTGCAACAGATGAGCATAGTAATATTACTGCTTGATATTTTTATTTTCGAAATACCACTCCTTCAAATTTCAACTTTGTATTTGAAATTTCATATACGGTATGCATAAAACTTCCTACATTCTTATATTAATTTTAATACAGATTTTTTTTACAGTGTAGTTATGTAATTGAGAATGAGGGAATTATGGAAAATTTTGAGCCAATTAGTGCAAGTGATCTGGAACAATTGTTAGGGAACTACCACGAAAGAACGGAACAGAGGAAGGGATAAATAGTAATATATTGAAAATGGCGCTACCTGTGATAAAAGATGAGTTCGTAGGGGTTAAATGATTCGCTTAGGACAGGTAAATTTCCAGAAGGATGGAAAACATCCACGATAATACCGATACCAAAGGTAAACAAACCAAAAAAAGCGAGCGAGTATAGACCGATTAATATGTTACCGATATATGAAAAAGTGTTAGAGTTAGTTGTTAAAAAGCAGTTGGATAAATTTATAGAAGATAATGAAATATTACCGAATACCAATCGGGTTTTAAGAAACAGCAGTCGTGTGAGACAGCAATTCAAAGTTTTATCGAGGAATGGAAGTTGATAATTGAGGAGAAAAAAATGGTATAAAAGTGTTATTCCTGGATCTCAGGAGAGCGTTTGAGACAATTAATAGAGTAAGATTAGTGGAAAATTATATCAGTATGGAATAAGAGGAGTGGTATTGGAATGGATAATATCGTATTTAATAGAAAGCAGCAAGTTAGATTCAATGATATATGTTCTAAAATAATTGAGACAGTATATGGCGTGCCACAGGGATCCGTATTAGGACCTCTATTGTTTATTTTGTATATAAATGATATAGTTAAAGTGTGTCCGGAGGGAAGTATATTTAGATTATTTGCAGATGACACAACCGCAAGTGTAACAGGAGAAAGTTTGAGGAATTAGAAATAAAACTAAATATGAGGCTCGGTATACTCGAAGAATGGATGAATGTGAATATGTTAAAAATGAATGCAGATAAGACCAAATATGATAGTTAGAAGTATAAGGAAAGAAATAAAAACAGACATAATTGTAAAAAGTGTGGATGGAACTGTAATAGAGCGTGTCGAGATAGCAAAACATCTGGGTGTAATGATTGATAGTAATTCCGCTGGGAGGATTACTGTGACTATATGTTAAAGAAAATAGGGAAAAAAGTGAGTTTTCTGAATAGAATAGGAAATGATATATCGGTGTACACTAGATGTACTGTGTATAAGTCCATCATAGCGCCTCATTTTGAATACTGCGCAACGTTGTTAGTAGGCATGGGTGAAACGCAACTAAATCGACTGCAAGTGGCGCAAAACCGGGCCATGAGAGTCATATTGCAATGCTGGCGATATACAAAAATAGAGTTGATGCTGCAAACCCTTAAGTTTATGAATGTAAGACAGAGGCTTATGTACAATGTATGTATTTTTATTTTTAAGATAGTAAGAGGCATAATGCCAAAGCAATTAAGTAATAAGATAGAAATAGTAGGAGATGTGAGTGGACGGCAAACGAGGCAGGCTGAGAATATTAGAATTCAATATCGCAGGACGAGAAGCGCACAGAAAAGTCTATTTTATGAAGGTTTGAGTATGTATAACGCGAAAGAATTGAACCATTCAAACGTAGGTTAAGAGAATATATTGTACCCCATGTAGAGGAATTAATTTAAGGATATTTTATGTAAAAAATAGCCGAGAAGGCTAATAAAGCTCAATCAATCAATCAATCTCACTCTCTTTCATGCTCTCTCTTACTTTCTCACGTTCTCTCTTACTCTCTCACGCTCTCTTATAAGGGTATCGTAATGAATAGTGTATTAACGACAAGAGAAATCGGAATTGTCTATTGTATAATTATGGAGTATGGTTCGGGTTTGCAACTTTCCACACGAACCAAGGTGCACCCCCACCTACCTCTGCTTGCGGGGAGGGGCAGTAGCTCCTGTAATTATACAATAGACAACTCCAAACTTCTCCTATTGTTAATACACTATTCATTACGACTCTCTTACGAGATAGCGTGAGAAAGTGACAGGAAGCGTGAGAAAACGTAAGAAAGCGACAGAAAGCATAAGAGAGCGACAGGAAGCGTGAGAGAGCGAGAGGAAGCGTGAGACAGTGAGAAAGAGCATAAGAGAGCGTGGGAGAGCGACAAAGAACGTAAGAAAGCGAGAAAAAGTGAGAGAAAGCATGAGAGAGCATAAGAAAGCGAGAAAAAGCGTGAGAGAGCATGAGAAAGCGTGAGAGAGCATGGGAGAGCGAGAAAGAACGTAAGAAAGCGAGAAAAAGTGAGAGAAAGCATGAGAAAACACAAGAAAGAGAGAAAAAGCGTAAGAGAGCATGAGAAAGTGTGGGAGAGCGTGGGAGAGCGAGAAAGAACGTAAGAAAGCAAGAAAAAATGAGAGAAAGCATGAGGGAGCATAAGAAAGAGAGAAAAAGCGTGAGAGAACATGAGAAACCCTTATGAAAAAGTACACTCAACTTCGATGATTAACACCCAAAGTTAAGTGTTAACACTAAACTTACGCGAGTTGACACTCAAATTTGGGCGTATGTTTAGTGTTTGCCATCAAAGTTAAGTGTCAACTCTTAAATTTAGGTGTAGATTGAGTGTTGACCATTAAGGTTTAGGTAAGTTGTGGGTTTAATCCTCAATGATGAGTGTATATTGGGAGTTTATCTCAATGATAAGTGTAGGTGGGGGATTAAGCCTTAATGTTTAGTGTAGGTTGGAGATTGATCCTCATCGTTGGATGTTGGTTTGGTACGTTAACAGGGTGTTAACCTTTAATGTTCTATGTCGATTTAATCAGTGTCGCCATGATCCTTTTATCGTTGGGTGTCGTTTAAATGTTATTGTGTTAATCTTCGTTAAGTGTCAATTGACGGCCCTTATTATTATTATTAATCGAGTATTGATAATATAGTACTATAATTTACTCCGTGAACATATATGCACACACATACATAAAGAATAGATTTTTTTTTAGATTTATGTTCTTTAAATTTGATTCTTAATTATTTTTCAATTCATTAAATATTCTTTATTTTGTCAGGTAGCGTCTTTAGGCGTTCTCATGCATGCTGTTAACGTTATTATATTATATTATATTATGTTAAATGTACGAATTTTATATTAATAATTATTGTACACTAATTGTACTTGCATTATTATTTTTAATATTTACCAGTTATTATCAAAACACGATTTTTGAACGCTATAAAGATATGTTATATAGGAGTATAAGCAACAAGGAAGCGTCAGATCAAAGGATCGCCACTAGTCCGTTCGATCATCAATGTCAAGCGATGTTAGATGCGGTACTGACTCAGAGGGTGACCGCGCTATACCCTTACGGAAAAATACACTCAACTGTTGGTGTTTAACCGTTAAAAAACACCAAAGAAAAACCCTTAAAGTTGGGTGTGATTTTGGATCACTAATTGAAGGTTAACCTTCAAATGATGGTTAACCTTCAATTGGCGGTCCGAAATCACACCCAACTTTAAAGGTTTTTCTTTGGTGTTTTTTTAACGGTTAACACCAAAAGTTGAGTGTATTTTTCCATAAGGAAAGCGTGGGAGAGCGAGAAAGAACGTAAGAAAGCATGAGATTATATATGTATATATATATATATATATATATATATTGTCACGACTTTTTCACTCCCGGAGCGGTCCGGGGCGTGTGTCGGATCAAAAGGATAAGGGAGAGCGGGATGGTAGGCCTCTCCGGTAATTTTCTCGCGCCTCCGACTTTTGCTAACCGAATCTCTACAGTTGGGCGCCAGACGCGTAACCCGCGTCCACGAAATCGCGACAGACCAAAACGTAAGACGAAACCCAATCGGAGCGCGAGAAAATGGCTAGCCCGACCTACGGCTACGGGCGGGGTGACGAAGGGCAGCGCGATATTCGGCGGGGTGACACCGAAAGTGAGATACTCAAATCATTAATAACGAGAATATATAACGAGGTTTATTATCAATTGGCACTGAATTAACACAAAGAAAAATCCACGCTAGGTACTCGATCATTCACGCGACCGAATTCCTCAATCGAACGCGAATACTATTGCCGATCGTGACCATGACTCTCGACCCGAATGGATTTCACACACAAGAAGGTGATCGCGAAATCTTAACCGAAACTGTACGGAGCACCGCGACTTATCCAATAACACAATAATCGCCGCCAGGGCGGAAAAATAAGTAGAACACAATGTCTGAGGAACGATAATCGCGAAATATAAGATTTTGCGCCACGCTCGGCGCTCCAAAGGCCAGGCTTATCACGAAGGATTCTATCGCCAAAACGAATGATCGCCAAGTAGCCACGAGGCGTAACACGCGGGTTCAGCACGGAAAGCTGCGCGGTCGCCAATAATATACCGCGTATAATAATCCTGCGCCCGGACTCCTCCGACGCAATTTTTATTCTAACGCTAGGACGAAACACGAATCTTAATCTAATACAAGTAATGACGCGACGCAAGTACTATCCTAACGCGAGACAACCCGACGATACATCTAACGCGAATAATGGAGTAACGCTAATACTATTCTAACGCGAGAAATGAACACGAATTTGAATCTAACGCGAGTAGTGGCGCAGCGCGAGAATGTTTCGAACGTCTTTAATGCCCGCAACGACACTTCAACGCAAAGGGTCCCGCAACGCAATTCACGCGAACGATTTTCTAACACAAACCAATTTTGTGACACCCATACGAAACGCTAACGATATCTTAACGCCAATCAATGATTTCATAACGCCAATACAAAACGCGGACGATAGCCTATCGCAATCGCAATTACGATGCACATGAAGCACGCGGTCGCGAACGCGAATATCACGGAAAATGGCGTATTTTCGTCGCAAACGCGCCTATGGCGATCTCCAAGGACTCACGGTCAATTCTTCTCGATCCCTCGGCCACGAGACCAATCCGGTGCCCCTCGCTCTCGATATCGACCGCATCACAAACGCCCGAGCGGCGAGTAATTACACACGAGATCACAAATCTAAGTATTCCGAGCGAGAGCGCGACCCGGAGGACGGTGTCGTGGCTTTACAGAATAGTTACGCGAGGCAACCTCACCGATAGTCTGCTCCCTCCTGAGGATGTTGCCGCCGCCAAAGAATCCGCTGTCGCCAAAGTCAGCCGGCTCGGTCGAAAGTATTCGCGGAATCGGAAAGGAGACTCTCAAAATGACGCGTTACTGCGCGAGGACGATCCAGGAGTGATCCCGAAATTTCGCTCGATCGCGGAATCGATGGTGCGCCCCTCCCGGGGCGCCCGCGCCCCTCGACGCTACCACGCGGACCAATCGGGAGCGAGCTCGCAGGCTCGCGATGTATCCCCGCGCAGGGCTGTCAATCATGACGCCCGCAGGGCGTATAACGGGCCCTTAGTTCGCGCGGTAATTTTTCCGGACTCTTTCCGGTAGCGGACGGGACGCGACTTCCCGCGGGTTTCTCCTTCTCGGCCTGGGAGTGGTGGCCATCCATCCCAGAGTCCGAGTTGCCGTGGAGTAGAGCAGGTGTAATTCCTTTCGCCCCGGTACCAGGGGTCCTGCTTCCCGTGAGTCCGCCCGCCGCTGCGTCGCGCGTTGCGCGCGTGTCCTCTCGCGTTCCCTTGCGCGTGTTGGTCCGCGAATTTTGCCACGATCCGCTTCCGCCCTCGCCTCCTCGTTCCGCTCCTCGCGGCTCGTTACTTCCGTTGTTCCCTCGCCGTCCCTCGAAGATCCTTATCCCGTTCCGGCGAGGCGCCACGCATTATACAAAAATAAAAACAAGGAATCAAAATGCGAACGAAAGAATTCTAATGCCCCTGGAGATCTCGCAGCGACCCTCTGGACCGTCCTCGGGCGCGAAACTCCGCGCCTTGTGACGGCGGCGGGGCGCTGCCACGAGGCGGCAAAACCGCAACGTCACAATATATATATATTATAGGCTACTAAAAATACTATACTCGGACCATAAATGGCGTTTTTACTCTAGTTTGATTATACAAAACGGTTTTATTTCTCTTATTATCAAATAATATTTGTCGTTTTGACGATGTCTATTTCAAAGATAATATTGATAAAGAAAATAAAATACATTTCAAAAATTTTAGTTACTTGTTAGTAATAGAATATTTAGTAAGTATGGATTATTTTAGAGAGAATTTGTTTAATTTCGACCTATAATTTTCACATTTATCAAGAAAGCGGGCTTTGTTATAATTTTTTATTTATTAGTTTGTGTATTTAAATACAATGTATAGAAAAATACAATGTAGTATCAAAGATGCGTATATTCTACTTCTAGACAGCCATTTTATTTATGCCAAATTGATAAGTACGTATGATAAATTTATTACACCAATACCGTCATATAGTTCGAATGGAACAACGTAAACACCTAAAATATCAAATTGTTGTTGTGCCGCGCCTTGGAGGAAGTCTCAGGGCCGGCACCGGGTTCGTTGGATCCGCCGGGTTGGAGAAAAAACAACTCTCGAGACTTAATTATTTATTTGTTGCAGTGGTGTTTAATTAAACGAATATTTCTTGGATACACATGGATCATTTAATTCACTGCCCTGACTTGCGGGCTTAATAATAAGTATACGGATTAACGTGGTGTGTGCTCGGATTGTTGACTGCCCGCCGCTTATCGAAAGGGCGGGCTTTTTATCGCGCTCGGCTTTACTTCCTCATTGCCGACTCAGCTGTCAGCGCTTTTGGTTCCGGGATCGGGTCAGTTACCTGGCGACCCGGTGCTCGGAATGCTACCTCAGGTATATTTGGCAATTGTCGCAACTTGCGCTGGCAGCTCGATGTTGCAATGAGGAACCGTCGACTTCCGTCTCACAACAAAATTTTGAAAAAATAACCTCAGGTCTAGCTCAAACCAAAGTTTAAAAAAAATTACTTACACCAACGTCAAAGAAACTGGTGGAAAAAAAGATTATGACCTCAATTTAACTACAAGTCGAATCCCAACATTGATACAACCTTTGATTCCTCAAATTAGTGTAAAAAAAAGGTTGGCGTGACATGAAAACGTTGGATACCAACGTTAAATGTGTTTATGTCAACGTCGGATAAACGTCAAAGTGTCGCTTGGATTTAAAAATACGGCGCATTACTCTTGTACGCCGCATTTCATTCTTGGAATTTTCTTAAAAGCAGGAGCAAAAAGAAAAATACTTTTGGAAATAAAAAGTGGTAAATAATTTTAGTATTATTAATTTGTTGCTTTAGCAGAATTCTAGATCGGCGCTGCTATTTCAAAGACGTGTTACTCGAACAATACTTTGTTTAGCACTGTCAAACAAACGTGAAAAGGAAGCGGAAGGATCAAGGTCAACGCCAGTTCAGTCATAATAAGCGTAATTAATATCCTTATCGGCCTACATGCGATGTATCTTTACTTTCCGGACACGCCTGGTACTACTTTGTAGACCTTAACTTACTACTTAAACTTTTATTCTAAACATCTTTCTCTATTTCTTGTAGTTTAAGAGTTATACACAAAAAAGTGAAAGCGTTTTTTTACTTTGAAGTTGAAAATCATTTAAGGGCGATAGGACACAAATAAAGCATACCATTATTCATGTATTAAATCATTCGATACCCACTACATACCCACAAAAGTTCATCCAAATTGAAGAGTTTGCGTTCGGAGTGTTTCCTTCTTAGATAACTTCACATACCTCGGAAAGCTACGTTTTAAGACCGACAAATAATCGGCACAAATACAACAGAAGTTGGCACTTCAATTGTTAATTTCTTTAGAATCATATCTTTGATGCAAACACAGTAAAAATTGGGAATCCTTGTAGCTAGTAATCATGGTAAATATTTCTCTTTACACAGTCAGCCCCAAATAACTTTTGACTGATCTTGATGTTGACCTTGACCTTCAAGGAGTTCAAAATTATTTATCTTTCCCGTCGCTCGTTGCTTATTAAGAAGTTATTAACAAAACAATTTGGTAATTATTTAAATTAACACATACCCACCTTCAATATCAACCAACTATTATCTGCTTTAACAAAGCGGGTAGAAAAGTGTATGCGTGGATGCAGTGGGTTCCGCTCCCCTGCGGGGAGCTCCACCTCCAAAAACTAACCTAACCCAACCCAATTGTTGTGTGAGTGGAAAAGTGTATGTGTGATCATACATGTGTGATCCGCTCACACAACAATTGGGTTGGGTTAGGCTAGGTTAGTTTTTTTGGAGGTGGAGCCCCCCGCAAGGAGGCGGAACCCACTGCATCCACGCATACACTTTTCTACCCGCTTTGTTAAAGCAGATAATAGTTGGTCCACCACACAACATTCTTTTGTTTCGTACGAAAACGTGTCGAATAAGTATAATCATATTGGAGATTTATTTTAGGGTGAAGGTGCAAATATTTACCTTGTTTTGTTAATAACTTTGTAATGAACAACGAGCGACGGAAAAGGTCAATGACCTTGAACTCTTTAAAGGTCAAAGTCAACATCAAGGTCAGTCAAGTGTCATTTGGAGCAAACTGTGTAAAGGGAAATATTTAGCTTTATAATTTTAATTTATTTTATAATTTTTAATTTTATAAATTTTCTTTCTATTTTTTAGTGCTTCATATCTTGGAAATACCTTACAACAAGCCAATGGTAGAAAGTCAATCACATTCACACCTGCACAACGTGACACAAGTGGCCTTAAATTATAAAGGTGATCGACAATTGGCATTAATAGATGTCAATAAAGATTTATTTTTAATTGCAATAAGGACAACAGGCTTTGGAAGAATGTGCAAAATAGGTATGTGATATATGCATATATACATGTATAATTATTAAATATGTAATTACTAATAAAATTAACTTAAATGTAATTACTAATAAAATATTAAAATTAACAATTCATAGATGTTAATGACAACTTATTTTTATTATAATGGACGACTTTATTAGAAATAATAAATGGACTAACTAATTAGATGAAAAGAAATTGATCCGAGATTGCCTCCGCCGAGCGCGATCATGTCAAGGTCCCGAATATTTCCAATTTCTGACTGCACACCCTGGCGCGTTCGCTGGTGGAATTGTCGCACTTTCATTGTATCTCGTTGCTCCAAGCAGGTATCAAGAGACACGATAGTGTCCCGCCAAGTATACGTGCAGCGAGACAGACAGTATATCTTTACGCGAGTCGAGATTTCGAGATCTCAATAACGACTGAACCGATCAAGTTCCGAATAGGCTAATTCGATAGCTTAGGTTTGAATTACATAACAAAAGTGTTTTTATTTTATTTCTACGAGCGGAGATATTGCGACGCAAAGTTCAAACCTGGAAATTTACATTTAAGAAACGTCACTGTCACCCAAAAAATTCTTGTCCCTTTCATATTTTCGGCGACAGATCTTGATTTTTTCTTGGTTTCCAATCAACTACGCTCGCGTTATTATCGACCCTGCAGGTAAATCAGGCCGTAATAAGTCAAATCGGGAGGAAGATTTTTATTTATGTATCATTCGAACTAAAGTGAGACTGATTGATTGAGCTTTATTAGCCTTCTCGGCTACTTTTTACATCAAATGTCTTTACATTAATTCTTCTACATGAGGTACAATATATTCTTTTAACATACGTTTAAATGATTCGATTCTTTCACATTGGTTTAATTCTGTCGGTAGGGCGTTATACATATTCAAACCTTCATAAAACAAACTTTTTTGCTTGCTTTTCGTTCTACAAAATTGTATTGCAATACTCCCGGTCTGTCTTGTTTGCCTTCCACTCACATCTCCTACTATTTCCATCCTACTACTTAAATGTTTTGGCATTATGCCTCTTACTATCTTAAAAATAAAAATGCATACATTGTACAACAGCCTCTTACATTCATAAACCTAAGGGTTTGCAACATCAATTCTATCTATTAATATATCGCGAGCACTATAAAATGACTCATGGCACGGTTTTGTGTTACTTGCAGTCGATTCACCTATGCCCACTAACATCGCTGCACAATATTCAAAATGAGACGCTTTAATTGACTTATACATAATACATCTAGTGTACCGATATATCATTTCCTATTATAGAATATGAATATGAATAGTCAGAAAACTCACTTTTTTCCCTATTTTCTTTAACATGTAATTACAGTGATCATTCCAATGGAGTTTACTATCAATCATTACACCCAGATGTTTTATTTTCTCCACACGTACTATTACAGTTCCATCCAAATTTTACACTATTATGTTTGTTTTTATTTCTTTTCTTATACATTTAACTATCATATATTTAGTCTTATCTGCATTCATTTTTAACATATTTACATTCATCCATTCTTCAACTGTACCGAACACCATATTTAGTTTCATTTCTAATTCCTCACAGCTTTTCCCTGTTACACTTGCGGTCGTGTCATCTGCAAATAACTTAAATATACTTTCCTTCGGATAGACTTTAACTATATCATTTATATACACAATAAAAATAGAGATCCTAATACGGATTCCACGCCAATCTGTATCAATTATTATTTTAGAACATATAGGGGAGACCGGGGCTAAACAGTTTGTTTTTTTTTCGGTGCCGATTTTTAACAACAAAATAAATAATTTTAGTTAAATATGGTATACCACTGTAAAGAGTGAACCTTTAGCTACAAAATTTATTTAGGAAATTTTTATCTACGTCGCTTTGTTTAACCGGTATAGAGCAAAAACGACAACGGTGGAAAAATTGAAATCTCAAAAATGCCGGGGTTAAAGCGTCCTCCCCCCGGGGCTAATCAGTCACACTGCATTTTCAATGCATATACGTACATCTAATCCTGAAAAATGATAGGATACATTTTAATAATTGTTTTTTAAGAGAAAAATATAAAAATTTATTTAAAATTTTTATGCAAAACATTATTAATTGTTTTACCTATTCCATAAAACAATTTAGGCACGTGAATACAGATCCTGACGAGCGCACGCATGTGTTGTGTGCCTTACGCTCGCACGCAATGCTCTGTTTATTGTCAACTTCTTTGAGCACACGCAGCACGTATTATCCAAGTCTTCGTCAGAATCCGACCGCTGCTGCTTCCTTGATTTCGATTTACGCCCACTGCTTGTCGAAGGCTGCGGTTCTGTTTGTGGCATTTTTTTCAAGTCGTTCAACGTGGTTCTCCGGACATCGAATTGTTTTGCGGCTGCGTAAGCGCTCATTTTATCTTTTCTCACCGCAAGAACTGCCTTCTTGAGTTGCTCCTTGTCGACGGGAGTCGTTTTGCGACGATGCGTGCGTACCATTTCCCTCCTATACAAACTGACGCACGTGCAAGGGAAGACAGAATCACGATCGCCGTGAGCTGAAGTCGTGCGCCCGGCGCGCCACAGTGACGAAATTAGCCCGATTAGCCCCGGGTGTTGTAGACTGATTAGACACAAGTTTCAGGTTTGATCGCCCATGAAATATTAGTCTTCAACGATAATGAAAAAACTACACTGGATTCGTGTTCAGCATGCATTACTCTTTATAATCACTTACTTTGAGATTCGGTGATACAATAATATTCAAGATATTACAAAATTTCCACGCGCAGAAAATTTCACTTTCACCTTCCGAAAACATGTTTGCCCTCGTAAAAATCATAACATGGCAGGTAACCTGCCGAAACTCCGTTGGTCACATGGGTACCATAAGCAGCGTTTACAATGTTAATAGCGAGTTCGCACAATATACAGGTTCCGAGATATTTGATTAGACTTATTTACCCCGTAGACTTTTTAGCCCCGGTCTCCCCTATTATTGAATCTAACTTGCTGCTTTCTATTAGTTAAATACGATTTTATCTATTCCAATATAATTCTTCTTATTTTATACTGATATAATTTTTCCACTAATCTTACTCTACCTATTGTCTCGAATACTCTCTTAGGATCCAGAAATATCACTCCCACCATGCTTTTCTCCTCAACTTCCAGTCCTTGATAATACTTCGGTGTTCGGTTATTATTTCATTATCTTCTAGAAATTTTTCCAACTGTTTTTTTTACAACTAACTCTAAAACTTTTTCATATATCGGTAACATATTGATCGGTCTATACTCGCTCGCTTTTTTTGGTTTATTTATCTTTGGTATCGATATTATTGTGGATGTTTTCCGTTCCTCTGGACATTTACCTGTACTAAGCGAATCATTTATCACCCCTACAAACTCATGTTTTATCACATGTAGCACCATTTTTAGTATATTACTATTTATCTCTTTCTCTGTTCCGTTCTTTTGTGGCAGTTCCCTAACAATTTGTTCTAAACCTTTTGCACTAATTGCTCAAAATTTTCATAATTCACATCAAAATTCCCTTATTCTCAATTACATAAATGGGTCTCCTATCTGTGCCTTTTATCCCCCTGTTATTAGATTTCACAACGTTACTGTTTAGCGTATCGCCGTGTACATAGTTGTAGCTGTACATAATTAGATTAGTCGTAGATTAGTAATTAAATTAATCATACTTGTCTTTTCGTGACTCTCGCGCGAAACGTCGGCGGATCGCGATTGGTAAAAATCTATGCGACTCATCTATTGGTGCTGCCATCGCCCATGGCCGCCGACGGCACCCATTGCCCCCAAAAAAGGGAGCACCTACTCGCCCGCAGCACGTTTCAGGACCGCGGGCACTCACCGTCACGTCGTCGTAACGATCTCATCGTCACGCCGTCGTAAAGCACTCATCTTTACGCACTTGTGGAAGACGGAACAAAAAGATCTTTGGGAACGCCCGGCCGCATGGCTACTGATCTATCGCCTGCTTTCGCCTGCTTGCCTGCTTGCTGGCTTTTGGCCCTCGCCCCTTTGCCTGCTTACTTGCTTGCATGTGCCTGCCTTCGCTGCTGCATGCCGAACCAGACGAGGCCATCTAAGCAGCCACGAGGCCCACGGACAGAGCGAGAACCGCTGGATTCCCGAGGACGACCGGCGAATAAGTTGCCTTTAGCTTTTCGCTTTTCGCTTTTCGCTATCCATCGCATGTCCACGTCTTGATCTTTGCTTTACCATTAGTCGTGAGGGGATTTTAATTACCCCTCTCTGGTCCTTCGAGCAATATCGCTAATTTCGCACATCTCGCCTCCAGGGGACTAACACCCCCCCCCCCCCCCCCGCTCATTGGTCCTTCGAGCCGGATTTTCGCGTTAGAAAAATACCGCCGACCTTTCGCTTATCTCGCTTTATTCGCTAATTTGCTAATTTCGTTCACTCTTGTAATCGCGCATTGCAATAACACGTGGCGTGTGATAATCTCTAGTCTCGCGCGATATCTCTCGCTCGCAATTCTCTAGTTTCGCTTCGCGACGAGAATACTCGCGTGAATTTCTCGCTCGTCGTAACACGTGCCATTGTCGTTATCTGCATTAGTCGTTGGTGTGCTGCTCGTGTCGTAACACCGCGCGCAACATATATTGCTGAAACTTTGATCTAAATACTTGAGTGCATTTCTCGTCGTAACCGGTCACCTGTGCCAACCTATTTGATATATTTTGATTATTGATACAACTATTATTTATTTATTTATTTATTGACCAGTAAATATTATTTACAAACAGTATTACAGTATATTACAACTGCTACAATCGCAAATAAAAACCTATAGAGGCAAATAAATTGCCTGTACATAGGACTGGTACTTAAAAACTAAAAGAGAAAAATATAACAAGAAAATAAAACTATGAAGAGAAGAAAAAAAACAATTTAAACACAAAGAAAAACAATAATCACACTATAGTGTGTTTCGCTCGTGTCCTTATCACTGTATTGTAGTTACCCATAATCCACTTAGAAATACTTTTTTTTACAGTTCTATTAGAAACTTTTAAACATTTTAGATCAATTGGTAACAAATTGAATAACTTCAAAGAAGTTATAAAACTACTTTTGAAATTTATTGTTCTGTAGATCATAGGTAGCAATAATTCTTTTTTTCTTGTAATGCTAGTGGAAGATTCAAAATTTAATTGATGATAATTATAATGATGGCTCAAGGCCTCAACGGCGAAAGTACATCTAGCGTTTAGCGGCGTTTTATTATTAACCCTATTTCCTCCAACCATGCCCTTTCGTGTTCTACGAGTTTCTAATCCTCGCATCATAACTCACGAACGAATTGACGAAATTTAATGTTCCAAAGCGCAAATTAAAGCTAAAAGTAGTAGCTTTAATTTGCGCTTTGGAACATTAAATTTCGTCAATTCGTTCGTGAGTTATGATGCGAGGATTAAAGGAGCGGAAAAAACGTTGGAGGAAATAGGGTTAATTCCAGATTTCATAACAATTTTTATAATTTGATTTTGTATAGATATTAGTTTGTTAATAACATTATTGTACGCCCCGCCCCACGCTAAAATGCCATAGGACGCTATACTATTAAAAAGAGCATGGTAAATAATTAACATCGACTCCTGCGATAAAAGCTTGGCCAACTTTGCGAATACAAACAACAAATATCTAGTTTTCTTTATAATATAATATACATGTGGTTCCCAATTCATAGCTTGATCTACAATGACCCCAAGGTACTTCGTTGAAACGATTCTCTTAATGTCTTGGTTATTAATCTGAATAGTGATGTTTTCAGGTCTACCATTCGAATATATTCCAAAAGTAATAAACACTGTCTTGCTAATATTTAAAGAGAGTTGATTCACACAAAGCCATTGAAAAACTATATTCAGATACTTATTCATTTTCGCCTTCGCCCTCTCCCAGGAATCTCCCGTCGTTACAATCACGGTGTCATCCGCATAAGAAGTTATAGTCTTATCAGGCAAAAGTGATAACAGATCATTTATATATACGATGAAAAGAAGAGGTCCTAGAGAGAGTATCGTACCTTGTGGAACTCCAATGGAGATAGTTTTATCCTCACTGAAAATTCCATTAATTTTTACCGCTTGTTTTCTATCATTCAAATAATTTTCCATTAGAGAATAACAATTACCCCTTATGCCGTAGTCGTACAACTTGTTAAGCAATATTTGATGGTTCACGGTATCAAAAGCTTTTGCCAGATCTAAGAAAGTCGCAATTGTGCACACACCGCTATTTAGTTTTTTGTAAATATAATTTGATATCAACGTGAGAGCATCCTTTGTACCCTTGTTCTTCATGAACCCAAACTGCTTCTCCGAGAGAATGTCCGAGTCAATAAAAAACCTGTACAGCCTCTTATGAATTATTTTCTAAAAAATTTTTGCAAAATTAGATATTAATGAAATAGGACTGTAATTTGTCACATTGCACCTTTCTCCAGCCTTATATATAGGAACAACAACCGCATACTTTAATTTATCCGGCCATTCACCATTTTTCATACACAAATTCAAAACGTACTCTAGCGGATCCGCAATTTCATTTACAAGTGTTTTAATGACCTTGGCACTAACCCCATCAGCCCCTCCAACTTTGTTTTTCAGATTGTTTATTGTGTTAATAATTTCCCCTTTTGTGGTAGGGTAAAGAAAAATTGATTTGTTATTAGCTGGTACTTTTTTCAAGTCGGGCCGGTTTGGAGCTGTTATTTTTTCAGCTAGGTTCGTACCAATAGTGCAAAAGAAATTGTTAAAAGTATTTGCAAGTTCCAATGGTTCCTCAATTATTCTATTATTAACTTTAATTTTACCAATAAAGCTATTTGATTTAGTTTTGCTTTTATTCAATTTTTCCTGCACAAAATTCCACAGAGACTTACTATTGTTGCTCCTTTTTTCGACTTCTTTCTTATCAAACAAAAATTTGGCTCTATTAATTACTTTGTGTAACAATTTTGCATAATTTTTATATTCACGTTCTACTTCTTTATTATTACAATTATTTTTCCATATTTCATACAGTGTTTCCTTAGTATTACATGATATAGTAAGCCCCTTTGTAATCCAATTTTTTTTTTTTTTTAGGATTTTTCTTCTTTTTGCTCGTAGATAGATCCGTGATTTTTTTTATTTTACTGACTAGACACTCTAAAGCAGCATCGGTAGTAGTTATACTTTTGACTATCTCCCAATCTTCCTTTTGACTTAAACTTTGCAATTTCTTAAATTTAATTATACTAACTCTTTCAGTCTCTTCGTGTTTTTTATCAGTCATGTCAAAAGTAACAAAAAGGGGATAATGGTCAGGAAGAATTTGTGTATACTTCACAGCTCCGACATTACTTAGATTACCTTTATAAAATACATTATCTATACAAGAGCCGCTTGAGATATCCGATGTACTCGGTCTGGTAATTCCTGTAAAAAGTGGTAGATACTTGTGATCGAGGTAATTATTAAAATAGTCTTCCGTTAAATCGTCTAAGTTAAATAAATCAACATTATAATCTCCTGCCACGAAGTGATTTTTAGTATTGCGATTATCTTGTAAAAATGTGTTTATAGTATCAACAAATTTTTTTTATCTACATCATGGCAACGGTACATCGCAGAAATCTTAATATTTTTATTGTTATTTAGAGATACTGCTATGTTCGTTATCTTAAAGTCATTAATATCTTGGACTTCAGCTTGTTGATTCAGAGAACTTTTAACATATACAATAGTACCATCCGCTATATTTACATAACTTTCATTATAGTAAAAGTTGTATCCTGGGATGTTATAATAGGAGGCGTAAGGAACATTATGGGTTTCGGAGCAGACAATAACTTACGGTTTAAATTGCAGTCCATTAATGAACACAATGAGATTATTAACATTTGTCTGTAGACCTCTTATGTTTAAACTGACTAGTACAAAAGCATTTTTATCAATATTTTCATTAACTAACCGCATTGTTCCGCACTCCAACTCATTTGTAAAACTCGCATCATCTAAATTTAAAAAAGAGTACTTATCATTATATTCTGTCTGTGAAGAGATGCTGTAAGTGAGATGCTGTGTGGAGTCGTCATTGCCCGTCCGCGTTGTACTGTCCTGGTTGCGTGGAGAGCACGTGGTAGTGCGAGAGAGGGGGGCGTTAGCCATTCCCTTTATTCAAAGGTACATTCCCCTTCTCACCCCTCACACGTCTCCCCGCCACCGTTGCGGTCCTCATTGCCGCTGTCCTCGTTGCCTCTGCCGCTGTCCTCGTTGCCTCTGTCTTCTTTGCCGCTTTCCCCAAGAGAGCCGGTACCATCGGCCGAATTGGATAATCCGTGGTGTTTATGCATCTGGTTATTTTTGCTTTAAGCGTTTTGCACTTGTCACTGTCCATAGCACAATGATTTGTATCTCGTTTCAGATTAAACTTTTCGTTAACATAAACGCAGTTTAGACACTTGAGATTATTGAGATTAGAACATTTACTCCCTTCGTGCGGGCCTGCACAATACACACAGCACTCCTGGTTTTCACACCTAGAGCCACTATGCCCATATCGCCCACACTTGTAACACGGTCTAACATTCAAATCATCATAGGCCCGACATCTCAGGTGACCTACATAAACCCTGCAATTTTTTGCCCTTACACAGCTGTATAATTCCGGCGTAAGCTCAATCACGACATTTAATAACTTGGATTTTTTATTTTTGAAACTGTGGGTCCCCAGACACTCACTCTCGAAGTCATGGAAATTTCTCTCATTTATATCAGCCACAATAGTTTCGAGAGATTGCTCACTCTCGATACCTGTTATGAGCATTTTTGGATTTTTTAGACTCTCCTTGTTAACTTCAAACTCACTTCCCAGAGAGCCTGATAACAATTCCTTTGCTCTAACCACTTGCTTCGAATGTGTGCATCTAATTGCCACCGTCCCATCCCTCCTTTCGATGACCTTGTCGACCGGCACAATCACATCACTTTGTAAAGAGCTAATAACCTTCTTGAAAATCTCCTTTTTATTTTTATCATTTGTCGCTTTGATTACTATGTCTGTAACATGCTTGATCTCTTTAGTTGTTATCATGTTAACAGCTGCAACATTCGCGTATGTAACTTTACTCGTTTGTTGCTGCTGGACAGAAACTTGTCTTTTCAAGATTTCATTTTTATCTTGCATTTCCGCGACTAGCTGTCTCAACAACGCATTCTCCCGTTTGAGAGCAGCCACTTTATCAGTATCCTGATCTCATCCTCTCCTTGACCAGTTTCATCTAGGATGCTCCTTGAGAACTCATCAATTGTCTCCTGCTCCACTCTTTCCTTCTCATATCGTTTGACCTGGGCGATGATTTTTTTCGCGTCATCGCTGAGAGCCGAGTCGTTGACTTTGGAGGTTAGGTTGACATCACCATGCTTACCGCAAATAATAAGATTCTTGGTAATTTCCCGAGCTCCTTTTTTACGATCAACACAGGAAGAATGAAAAGCACTTTCACATATTATGCACAATGAAACACCAACATTTTTCTTTGGACAACACGTGAACTTTCTTACACCAGCTTTATCAGGAGGATCCTTCTCCGAACCCGCCATTACTGAATTTTTTTGTGCCTTCCTTGCAACCCTCTCCGACATTTTCGTTATCGTGCAAACAATACGATTGTATACCATAGTCGAGGAATATTTTCTCGCGAATATTCCATCGCGCTTTCGCATAGAAATTCGAACCGAGCCATCCGTTACTCGTCACCTTGGCGAACGGAACAGTGTTGTTTTGCTTTTTCTAGCATTCCGAACTCGAAGCCTATTGTGCTTCGGTATATTTGTCGATCTTTTCGTACTGAATTGAGTTGTCATTGCCTCGAGCTCGCGTTAAACCTTCGCCGTCCTTCGACTGTTCCTGATTCGTATATTCTGGGTCGACTCTCCGATTATAATTGTTTTGCTGACTTGCTGGTTCCACATCGCCTGCTCGCGGTAAGGATATTCGCGGTTTCGCCTTTGTCGTACTGCGTGCTCTTGTTGTCGGACGCCTCCCATTGGTCGTATCAGCATGTCTAAGTCAGCTCACTCTCGTCGCGAATTATGCGTCCGGCGGATGCGGGAGATCCATGATCTCTCTCTGCAGGCCTCGACTGGAGCAGCGATCCGAGCGAAATTTCTCGCCCGCTACCCGAGCGTAGCGAGGATCGCCGAGGACTTCGAGAACGCGCATTTAAAGGTAATACAGGAGAGTTCCGAATTCGAAACCGAAGACGCGATTCGTGCAGAATTCGATAAAATGCACTACGCCGTGAAGGGACAGTATCACGTGATCACGGGCGCACCGCTCGGAACCGCTCCGGCCCAGCCCTCGGGCCAAACGTCAGCTATCAAATGGCCTAAAATTACGCTTCCGCAATTCTCGGGCGATCTTGCACTTTGGCCTTCCTTTATCGCGCTGTTCAATACTTCGATTCACGATAACCGGCAGATCTACTCGATGGAAAAATATCAATATCTGCTGACCTCACTAAAGGGGGAAGCCCTCAACGTAGTTAAGAACTTACCTTTTTCCGGGGACTATTACACGATAACCTACGACTCGCTGCTCGCGAGATACCGGAACAAACGAAAGCTAGTGGATCATCATTTTAAGTCGATACTCGAGGCTAAACCATTGAAATCGGAATCGGCCGACGCTCTCCATATTTTGTCAGACACGTTCACCGAGAATACGCGTGCGCTAGCCCTGATGAAATTTCCGACTGATTCGTGGGACTTTATTTTACTAAACTTCTTGTTAGACAAGCTTCCCCGCTCACTGCGGGAGAAATTCGAATCCGCACATCGGGCTAAAGAGATACCGCGATATGCTCAGCTCATGAAGTTTCTTTCCGAGCACTAGTCCTTGAGGCCATCTCGGGTTCGTCAACCATTTCGCAGTCGTCTTCGCCGAAAAAACCCGCTCGTTCGTCTGCAACTCGAACTGCCGAGTGTCCGGTGTGTAAAGAACAGCACCTCGTTTTTAAGTGTCCTCGATTCTTGAAATTAATGCCCAAGGAAAGGCACTCAACGACAAAAACCTTGAATTTGTGCCTTAATTGCCTTCGCGCGGGTCATGGCGCTAACAACTGTCCGTCGACGTGGACGTGTCGGTCGTGCCAGGCTATAAACATCATACGTTGTTGCACTTCGAACGGAATTCGAGTTCAGCGAGTATCCCCATGGATACCGGAGCCTCCTCCGAATCGGCAGTCGAAAAGAGTTCATCGCCGCAAAATAATGAGCCCCTCGTCACCATGACGAGCGTTGCGAAATCGAGTCCGATTGTATTGTTGTCAACGGTGCAGGCCGAAGCTCTCGACATCCACAGGAATCCCTTCCCTGTTCGCATTCTTTTGGATAGTGCTAGTCAAGTGAATTTTATTTCGGAAAACTGCATGCAAAAGGGTGATTTCGGACGAACCAAGCGTCGTACCATAGTTTTAGCGGTGAATGATACTAAGGCGGCTGCCACTCGAGGCAGCACCTCACTCGTGATTCAAGCACAAGGCAATGGCAACACGCGCATTCCAATAGAGGCTACGATTCTTTCACGCATCTCCGCCCAATTACCTAGTAGTCAAGTCGAACAAAGAGCGTGGAAACATCTACAGGGATTAAAGCTTGCTGATCCGCAGTACCACCGACCTGGTCCCATCGACATCTTAATCGGCGCAGAGATCTTTACGTCGTTGCTTCGGGACGGTCGTCGGGTAGGGAAGAAAAGTGAACCAGATGCCTTTAATTCCATTTTTGGCTGGGTTCTTGTCGGTTCGGTGTCGCAGGCGTCCCAGTCTACACACTCGTTTTTGACTCTCGACTCGTTAGACGCATCTCTTACAAGGGAACGGTCGGAAGGGTCCCTCACCGATTTGGATGGGCTTTGGATATGTTGTAGAGCATCAAAAAATATTAGACTCGTATTTTTTTTAACTGCTTATCTCGACGTTTAGGGGTTGAAACAACCCCTCGAAAATAACGGATTTTATAGTTTTTAGCGAATATCTTCGAAAATATAAGGCGTATGAAAAAAAGTTTTGTACAAAAAGTTTATGGTTTTTTGTGCTCTTTACAATAGCGTAATCACATTTTTCAAATATGTCAAATTTTTTAATTTACCCCTCCCCCCACTTATTATTTTTGCAAAATATAACAATTTTTTCAACGCAAAAATTTAAGAGCGTCGAATGCCAAATACATCCATGTATATTTTTATTATAATACCATTATTCGATTTTTGGGAAGACGAGATGATATGTGGTATAGGCGTCGCGCTGTAGGTAGGTGTTGCGTTATTTCTGTTCAGTTGCGCTATACGCTTAAAAATTTCCATTTGTGCATATTTTCTCATACTACAATATATACTATATACTACGACATAATATGCGATGAAAGTCCAAGCAGAGGAAAAGATATCACGTCATCCGAAGTTCAAATGGCGTGTGCGCAAAACAGTGTTAAATACGCGTCAAAGTAAATTGTTGTGAGCGCACAACGGTATAATTATTCATTAGCGTAATACGACCCTAGCGACTAAAGTCATTCCTGAATTCCGCCGAAAGACCTGACGATTGCATCGGACGATCGATCATCCGATGCAAACCGACACCGGAACCAGGAGCGTTCAACTCTGGGACGACCGAAAGTGCTGATGCGAAAGTCAGCGCAAGGCACTGACAGCGAGAGGTTAACGCTATTTCGAGAGTCCCCGAGCCAGCAACGGAATGTCGACTTCGACATTATAAATACCACCGCCGAATTATAAGATCAGGCGGGCAGTCGCAAATCATAATCTGAACATACGTCACCTTTACTACGTTTACGTGAGCGTTACTTCTGTAGTAACTTACGATAATTCCTTCGCGTAAACGGGATTTTGTAGTAACTTACGATAATTTACTCCGCGTAAACGAGTGAATTATCGTAATTAAGTTACTACAGAAGTAACGCTCGCGTAAACGTAGTAATTGACCGCTACAATAATATACTATCCTGGTTACAGCACAACAAAATCAACAACCAAAGTTCACGTATACGTTTCAATATCATTTGCTTGTGTCATAGGGCGCTAGGGCGGGCATAGCGTGAAATGGCCACTCTCGCCTTTCTCTAGGCATGGAAGTCGAACTTTCCGTAAAAGTATTGTGAAAAATATCGTGTGCACTTCGGGTCGAAAGCTTTTTCAGACTCGTGTGATTTGCCGCCCTCGCCTTTGGCTCGAGTGGCAAACTTCACACTCGTCTGAAGTTACGCATATTAAATTCCATCGCTAGTCTACGTTACTATCTGGAGAGGCGCTATTGGTATTAATTCGTGCGGTACCTCTGTGCGGCACCTTCACTCCCTTTTTGCCTCTCACGAGAGTAACAAGTGGTCGTATCATTCAATATATATATTTTGCTCTAAAGAGTGCCTCGTGTTCTTCTTGCCCGATTCCTAATCCTGCGCCAACATATAATTGAAATAGTATATTATTGTAGCGGTTAATGTGACGCACGTTCAGATTATGATTTGCGACTGCCCGCCTAATCTTATAATTCGGCGGTGGTATTTATAATGTCGAAGTCGACATTCCGTTGCTAGCTCGGGGACTCTCGAAATAGCGTTACCTCTCACTGTCAGTGCCTTGCGCTGACTTTTGCATCAGCGCTTTCGGTCGTCCCAGAGTTGAACGCTCCTGGTTCCGGTGTCGGTTTGCATCGGATGATCGATCATCCGATGCAATCGTCAGGTCTTTCGGCGGAATTCAGGAATGACTTTAGTCGCTAGGGTCGTATTACGCTAATGAATAATTATACCGTTGTGCGCTCACAACAATTTATTTTGACGCGTATTTAACACTGTTTTGCGCACACGCCATTTGAACTTCGGATGACGTGATATCTTTTCCTCTGCTTGGACTTTCATCGCATATTATGTCGTAGTATATAGTATATATTGTAGTATGAGAAAATATGCACAAATGGAAATTTTTAAGCGTACAGCGCAACTGAACAGAAATAACGCAACACCTACCTACAGCGCGACGCCTATACCACATATCATCTCGTCTTCCCAAAAATCGAATAATGGTATCATAATAAAAATATACATGGATGTATTTGGCATTCGACGCTCTTAAATTTTTACGTTGAAAAAATTGTTATATTTTGCAAAAATAATAGGTAGGGGGGAGGGGTAAATTAAAAAATTTGACATATATGAAAAATGTGATTACGCCATTGTAAAGAGCACAAAAAACCATAAACCTTTTGTACAAAACTTCTTTTCATACGCCTTATATTTTCGAAGATATTCGCTAAAAACTATAAAATCCGTTATTTTCGAGGGGTTGTTTCAACCCCTAAACGTCGAGATAAGCAGCTAAAAAAATACGAGTCTAATATTTTTTTATGCTCTACAACATATCCAAAGCCCATCCAAATCGATGAGGGACACTTTCAACCGTTCCCTTGTTAGTCGATTTTGGCAATTAGACGAGATTCCCACAGTTCCGCCGTATTCACAGGAAGATAGACATTGCGAGGAACTATTTGCGCAGGCCACGCGTCGCGATGTATCTGGTCGCTTTGTAGTGTCGTATTCTTTCACGAAGGATAACCCTTGTTTTGTTGGCACGCGTCAAGTAGCTTTGAATAGATTTCGCGTACTTGAGCGTCGCTTCAAATTAGATGCAGAGTTTAAAATGAATTATAGTAAATTCATGCAGGATTATTTGGATAATGGTTATATGAAATTGATTAAGCAGCCGTTCCCGGTGGACGGACCTGTCTTCTACCTGCCTCATCATGAGGTGTTCAAATAAGATAGCACAACTACGAAGTTGCGTGCCGTGTTTGACGCATCGGCTAAGGATCTGAACGGCGTCTTGCTGAATCAAATGTTGCGATCCGGTCCTAAGTTACAGTCAGATATTGTATTGTTGAGATTCCGGATCGGTTCTGTGGCGCTTACCGCGGACGTCAAGCAGATGTTCCTTCAAATTTTGGTTGAACTCGGTCAGTGTAACTACCAACGAATAGTGTGGCGTTTCTCAGGGGACGACCCAATCTTGGATTTCCTTTTACTGACCGTCATCTTAGGATTGACATGCTCTCCGCACCTAGCGATTGCTTGCTTGTTGGAGTTAGCGGTTGAAGGCAAAGTTTGGTGGACTGGCCCTGCGTGGCTCATTGAATTTGAACCCACTCAGGAAACGATGTCGGAAGTTGATGATCTTCCTGAGGAGGAAGAAAAATCTCGCGCCTTTGCTTCCATAAATCCTGCTGACGTCATAAACCTCGCTACTGTTGTTGATTCGCTTCTCGATCGATTCTCGTCGTTGGATAAACTCATCAGAGTATTCGCCTATTGTCTACGCTTTATTAATAGACTCAAATCAAATTCATTCAATAGAACTCTCGTTGTAGATCAAATCGAATTCCATTCGACCTTGCTACATCTCGTCAAATTCGTTCAATCTTGTTGTTTCGCAGAGGATATCAATAGATTAAAAGGCAATCAGAATTGCTCCAAACACCTGCGAAAACGGAGAGATCCCAGTTGCGCACAGAATAAATCGGACACAGCAGGTTGTATCAATCGGACACAGTAGGAAACGGACACACGATGGTTGCATATCACTTACAATTAGCGTTAAATCTGAAGAATAGTGGCCTCCTCACCGATTTCGTTGAACTTAAGCTTAATCGACGCGTTTTTGCACAAAGCGACCGAATCTGACAGAAAAAAGTGTTGCTCTGCCCCGCGAAGCGAGATATTAAACGTAAAAGTTGACAAAAATCAGGTTATGATTCCTGTCATACCGACGAGCATTGTAACTTATAATTTATAAAGTGAGGCTCCCGAGCATGGGGGGGTGCAGGGGGCGAAGCCCCCCCCCCGCTCACGCTTAAAGCGAAATACATTTCCTACCCGGGCACGCCGAAGGCGTGTCCATGGGGGGGTGCGGGGGAGGGGAAGCCGTCCCCCTGCCCACCCATCAACCCAACCCACACCGCCCAGTGCACGGGGGGGTGCAGGGGGGCAGAGCCCCCCCCGCCCACACTCCTAGGTTTACTCACACAATGGGGGGGGGGGGGGGTGCAGGGGGAGCGAAGCCCCCCCTCCGCCCACACATGTACTTTGATATGTTATATAAGATATGTTCATCATTGAAAGCTAATTGTGAGTGATATGCAACCATCGTGTGTCCATTTTCTACTGTGTCCGATTTTCACTGTGTCCGATTAGCACTATGTCCGATTGCAACCACCGTGTGTCCGCTTCCTACGTGTCCGATTGGCACTGTGTCCGTTTCCTACTGTGTCCGATTATCACTGTGTCCGATTGTCACTGTGTCCGATTGTCACTGTGTCCGTTTCCTACTGTGTCCGATTATCACTGTGTCCAATTGTCACTGTGTCCGATTATCACTGTGTCCGTTTCCTATTGTGTCCAATTAACACTGTGTCCGATTGTAACCGCCGTGTGTCGGTTTTCTACTGTGTCCGTTTCTTACCGTGTCCGATTATCACTGTGTCCGATTGGCAATGTGTCCGTTTCCTACTGTGTCCGATTAGCACTGTGTCCGATTGCAACCACCGTGTGTCCGTTTCCTACGTGTCCGATTGGCACTGTGTCCATTTCCTACTGTGTCCGATTATCACTGTGTCCGATTGTCACTGTGTCCGATTGTATCCGCCGTGCGTCCGTTTCCTACTGTGTCCGTTCCTTATCGTGTCCGATTATCACTGTGTCCGATTGATTCAACCTGCTGTGTCCGATTTATTCTGTGCGCAACTGGGCTTCACTCGTTGCCGACAGGCAGACCCCCAGAGATCTCCTTGTGAGAATAAAAATACATTGTATTTTGGTGGGCGGTATGTTTGGCGTATTGCCCTGTACATAGTTGTAGCTGTACATAATTAGATTAGTCGTAGATTAGTAATTAAATTAGTCATACTTGTCTTTTCGTGACTCTCGCGCGAAACGTCGGATCGCGATTGGTAAAAATCTATGCGACTTACCTATTGGTGCTGTCATCGCCCATCCGACGGCACCCATTGCCCCCAAAAAAGGGAGCAGCTACTCGCCCGCGGCACGTTTCAGGACCGCGGGCACTCACTGTCACGTCGTCGTAACGATCTCATCGTCACGCCATCGTAAAGCACTTATCGTTAAGCCATCCTGGAGTACAGAGCAAACTTGGCTCTCATCGTTACGCACTTGTGGAAGACGGAACAAAATGATCTTTGAGAACGCCTGGCCGCATGGCCACCGATCTATCGCCTGCTTTCGCCTGCTTGCCTGCTTGCTCGCTTTTGGCCCTCGCCCCTTTGCCTGCTCACTTGCTTGTATGTGCCTGCCTTTGCTGCTACATGCCGAACCAGACGAGGCCATCTAAGCAGCCACGAGGCCCACGGACGACCGTTTACGCGGCTTTGCCACGATTAAAATCATTGCCAGTACAGTCGATTAAATTCTTAATTGGGTTTGTAGGATCACTTCTATCTTGATGTATCATATTCTCATAATATTCCTTCTTTTTTGCCCTGATAAGTTTTACTACTGCATTTTTTTCATTCTAGAAATATTCCCAGTTCTGTTCCATACCTGTGCTTATTGCTCTACTGTAAGCCTTATCCCTTCTAACTGCTGCCATTTTTATTTTGTCTGAAAACCACTTTTCCCTTTCTCATACTTTCGGAATTTTAAACTTTTTCTTAGACGCTTCAGTATCCAATACGCTATACTGTTAACAAATCTCTCAGCTCTTATACTTATATCTAGCCCTTGACCTTACTCAGTTCTTTCTTCCATTAGTCTAAGAAATTCATCTTCCATTAGTCAAGAATACATTAAGAGACACGATAGTGTCTCGCGCAAGTATTCGCGCCAGCGGCAGGGGCAGCGAGACCGAAAGTGTCTCTATACCTCAAACATCGAGTTGAGCGGAGACACGATAGTCATATCTAAAGAACGGCTAAGCGAATGAAATTTTGAATAGGGTTAATCGATTTCTTGGTGTTTTATTATATAGCAAAAGTGTAATTATTTTTTTCACATTAAATAATTAATGAAGATTTTTTAATTTATATCCTAAAATTGGGTAATTTAGATTTAAGAAACGTCATCAACGTCTTCCCGGTGTCCGGTTGTAATCGACATTTCAATGCTCACTTGGCACGATCATTACTTTTATAACAAAAATAGATTAAAATAATATTGTTTCGCGCAATAGCTACGCATAATAGGACGCGAATACTTGGCGCCCTTTTTTACCTTCTTTTAAAAAGGTATTTTTATGATATATCATGCATTTTGTAGTATCCATCAGCGTCTTATATATAATGTGTTGATCTTGTGTGATGTAATGCAAGACATTAAACAACTAACAATATACAAATTTATATGTTATTTAATATAAAAGTACATATAATTGGATTGATAAAGTTGTTTTCAGTTATATTGGGACGTTGGAGTGGTAAATATGCATAAAAGGTCAGTACTCACCGATTTTATCGCCACAAATATGTTGTAGGGGAGGTCTTTCTGAGTAATTTTACGCAAGAAAAAAGTGGGAGACGACATTGGTTTAAAAGATGCAGCAAATGCGAAGCCCCCCCCCCCCCCCCCCCACCAACATGTGTACTGTCTATACACACATATTAGCAAATTACTTCCTTTAGCACTGACAAAACTTATATGTTTCTCGAACTTTTTTTGTTCATAGCTTTTAAATAAGCAATAACCGACGATTTAATAAGATGAAGATTTAATATAAATATATAATTTATCATTGAAATCTAAGCGATGCATTATATATAAGTACTGAATAGTTGTCAACTTTAACGATTAATATCTAGTTTCGCGGGGCAAAGCGACGTTTATTTCTGCCAGTTTTTATTGAGCGTTTACTGATAATTTTATTAGTATTGGAGGTGAGGGGTTTAAACTGTATAATTACTCAAAACAGATTTTATGCATGTACACACAGTGTACATGGCGTTGCAATCTGACAAAATATATCGTATGATATCTCGTTGGATAAGGACAGATATAGGTTGGTAACATAGAAAACGGGCTTACAATTAGAAATGTCGATAATTTTGCTTTTCCATCAGAGTTTGGCCGTCATTCCAGGATTCCCTTAAATTATTGTATTATGGTAAATGTTCCCTTTTATACAGCCCAAAATGACTTGACGGAACTTGATGTTGACCTTGATCTTCAAGGTCATTGACCTTTCTCGTCGCTCGTTGTTTATTAAAAAGTTATTAACAAAAAAGTTTAAAAAATATAGCAATTTGTGTCAGTGCTAAGCGAAGTAATTTGCTGATATGTGTGTGTGTAGACAGTACACATGTAGGCGGGGGTGGGTAGGAGTGGACCTCGGTTCGCGTGGAAAATTGAAAATCCGAACAATGACAGACCTCGTTTCGCTCTATAAGTAGGAATGGAGTGAGATAAGGTGGATCTCGTTTTTCGTTGAAAGTACAATACTGTCCAGAGGATCCAAGTAAGGTCCACCCCACCTCACCTCTGCTTATAGGGCGAAACGAGGTCTGTCATTGTACAGTTCGGGTTTTCAATTTTCCACGGGAACCGAGGTCCACCTCCACTTACTTCTGTCTGCGGGGGAGGGACGGTAGCCCCTCCTCTGCTTCTACATATGTATACACACTATCTATACACACATATCAGTAAATTATTCGTTTGCCTTGTAAGCAAATTGTTTTGTTAATAACTTTTTAATAAATAACGAGCGACGGGAAAGGTCAATGATCTTGAACTCCTTAAAGATCAAGGTCAATATCAAGGTCAGTCAAAAGTCATTTGGGGCTGACTGTATAAAGGGGTATATTTACCCACCAAAAATAGGTTATCAACATTTCTTCCCTATAGACATGGCTTCATTTCCGCTTATGTACTTGCCGCTCTTCCACCTCGTAGAAAAAGCGCGTGCAATGTATTTGTAATACGAGTCTTTCTTAAATATAACCTGATTATCTGTGCAATTCCAAAGTAAGAGTCAGTTGCAAACACCCGTCCCAACAGATTATGAGCCCAGGGCAACTAAACACAAGATAATTGTCGGGTCAAGTCCAAGTGTTACGTCCAACCCCAGGATTAAGATAAGAAAAACTGGGAAGCTAAGGAAAGGTTAACCAGAGGGGTAGGAAAGGACGCAACCAGATACTTACAAATGTTGCCCGCAGGTACACGCTCTGAGGCGCGTGGCGCGAGCCGAACGCACTTTCGATGGCTCAGGAAGGGTCAACGTCCATAGGGACGCTAGGACGCTTTCCGTGAGCGGTGCGATCGTCGGTCCTCTTTCGAGTCAGGGAATTTAATCCCTTTAACTCAGGATCGGACCTCATGCGCTTTCGAGTGGTGAAAGAGTAGTGTTAGAGGTTTTAAGTTATAAATGAATGCAGATAGAAATTAATATTTAACATAAAATAAACATTTATTACAATAATATAGGCTAGGTGAATAATAAATGGGAATTAGACAAAATAAAATTGAATACATTTATAAGTGTGAATGTCGGATGTATGTGTAACGTGTGTGTATTCTTCGTGGGTGTTACATTAGTGCGGGGATGATCGGGCAGGATTTTTGAAGGAGAAACCTATTTAAAAATGGACATCCTACCCGCTATTATTACAATTAATCGGAATGAAGTTACATAAATTTAGCTAAGAGTGGGTGTGATGTATACGTGTATGTTAATTAAATTAAAACATAAAATTTAAAAATAAATAATATTTATACTATAGGATGAGTTAATTGTTAATCTAAGGTGATCACCTCGGGATCGACTATTTCCTCGAGGGTGACTGTGGAACGGTGGAATATATATTTTAGGAGGTAAACGGGAATTACATATGGGAATTCATGGTTGGGGATAAAAATGGGAATGAAATGGTGAGGATTGGCCCTGAGGATGACTGAGCGTAGTTCGTCTATGTCGAACTCCCCAGGACCAATGGTAGGAGTCCCTTCAGGAATGTGTTTCGTATAGGCGGGAAATACGCGGGTATATTAAGAAGGAAATGCGGATGTTGAGGACTTTCCTGGAGAATCTCAGCGCTCGAGGTGGTTGACAGCGCTGGAGATGGTTCTCTGGAAAGTTCCTCGAAAGGAACAGGGGAATATGATCTCTCCTGTATGGGACTTGGATGGGAGGAAGGTGCGGGGGAGGGGGAGTCGGGTAATTCTCCGGGGCGAATAGGAGAATAGAAAGGTTCGAGCAGGGGGGAAGAATCAGGGGTGTCGGGGAGCACGCGATAACTAAGGGGGCGAGAGGGAGGCGAACCAGGGGGTAATTGACGCGGCGACGAAAGCGCTTCCTCCGGCAGAGCTGGTGGAGGGGGCGGAGTGGCGAGTCGCGGAGGACCGGCGTTCTCCCGTTTGTGTCGAAGGAACTCTAATGTTATTTTTTTAGTCTCCTTCGCTTCTGCGTGTTCCGACGATTCCGCCCGTGTCTCGCGGCGTTTCGGGACTTCACAAGGGTTTCAACGGGACCGCGCGAATCCACTATAAGTTAGCGGGGGTTAATTACCATAGTATGTTAACCCTTTAGGGGCCTGTGTACATAATCATGTACATTTTAAAAAAAGCAAAAAAGTGTAGTTTTAAACTGACAACCAAAAAAACTAAAAAAAACTTAAAAAAAAATTGTTTTAACCAAAAAACTTTCATCAGAGACGTCTTTTAAGACTATCTTATAAATTATAACATTTTACTCCAACGGGATCGATGTGTGGGCCTTAAAGGGTTAATCGCGGGGAAGTCGACTCGGGTTCAAAGGATTTAAATTAAAGGGAGAGGATCTACTAACCTTGCCAGTAGTGAATAAAAAAGAGATTACTCCGAGTCCGCCGAAATCAGCTAATTCGGAAGTAGTAGAAAAGGAGATTACTCCGAGTCCGCCGATAAATCAGCTAATTTGGCAGTAATAGAAAAGGAGATTACTCCGAGTCCGGATAAATCAGCTAATTCGGAAGTAATAGAAAAGGAGATTACTCCGAGTCCGGATAAATCAGCTAATTCGGAAGTAACAGGAAAGGAGATTACTCCGAGTCCGCCGATAAATCAGTTAATTCGGAAGTAACAGGGAAAGGAGATTATTCCGAGTCCGCCGATAAATCAGCTAATTCGGAAGTAACAGGGAAAGGAGATTACTCCGAGTCCGCCGATAAATCAGCTAATTCGGAATAGTGAAGGGAATTGGAGGGTTGGAAGAATTAACGTTTAATGTTTAAGGATTAATGTTTAACCGAGAAACTTCCCGAACACGTGAATGTACGAATGAATAACAAAAAGGATAAAATAAAGATAAAAAGGAAAGCGACATCAATATATGTGTAGAGGACTTACTTTTTGGCGCTGATCTAAGTGAAGTAGGATCTGGTGATTCTCAGCTCCTCGGTGAGCACTCGTAGTTTTAACGCGCACAACTTGATCGATTACAACTTAAGCGACAGAAGACTCTAAGGCCGAGGTTGACTGAAGAGACTGAAGCTTAAGTTGCTCACGAGACTGAAGTTCAAGGAGAAGAGGCTGAGCGCTCCAATGTCGGGATTTATATAGGGAAGTTAAGGGGGGAAAACTAAGTAAAATGGTCAAAAATTCGAAATTTTTTTATTTACTATTTCGAAAGTATAACATCTTGAGAGTATTCTGGCAAAAGGAGAAGTCGAAATTCGAAATATTTACGGAGCTATCGCCCATTGTCGAGACGCACTTGGAACGCCGGGAGCGTACCTGAAGCGCTTGGGGCAGAGCCGGCAGAGGCAGCGTTGTCAAGTGACGAAATAAATTTGGCAACTCTGGGCAGAGGAAGCATAATCAACTTTTCGAGGAAGCTGAAGGACTATTGTATGGGCCTGGAATTGCTGATTGAGCGGTAAGTCACTAAAACTAATAGTTTTATCGTATTGAAACTTTAAACGCAATTATCTCGAAACTGCATTTTCTGCTGCCACTGTAGCTCAAAAAGTTGTTGATCGATCGGGCTGAAATTTGGGGAGGTTTTAGTCTATAATATTATCGAAAGGATATACCTAAAGTTGTAAGGATATCGCGTAAATAAATTACTTTTTTAGGGTAAAAAGTGTCGAAAAAAATAGTCGAAAATTTGAATTTTTGATTAAAATGCCTACCAAATTTTTAATTTAGCACTTTTTTATAATCTTATAGGTATATCCTTCGCCTAAACTCATAAGTAATCGAAAAATTTTTCGGTTTTTTGTTTCAGACCGCTACAAAAAACGTGACGATGGCAGCCTTTTTCCACCTCGCGCAAATTGTGAAGCCTGTAACGCCGCCATTTTCTTTTGTAAAAAAAATTTTTTTTTTCAGTGCTTGACACCTATAATTAAAGTATGCCAAAAGTTGAAATTGATGCGATTATTTTATCACCTCTAAAAAATTGTTCAAAAATCGCTTATTTTCGTGCTTCTACTTAGTTTTCCTCCCTTAAAGGAATGGAAGGGGTGGATTTCGTGTGGGATGTGTCTGGTTTTCGTTTTGGGAACTTCTGGTTGGCGGAATGTTTCTAATTTTTGTTTGAAGGATTTCTCGTTGGCGGGATGTTTTCACCCAAGAGGTGGATTTTTAAGTTTTCGCCTATCCTGGAGAGCTAGAGACGGTTATCGATTTCTACGGCTGTTTATTGGTGAGTCTTCTTGTAAGGCCCCCACTGTCTTATTGGGGGGTGCAACCCATCGCTTCTTCCAGTGACGCATTTTGTTTTTCGACTATCGCCGATTTCTCTTTTATTAGAGTTCTTTATTTATCTTGCGACCCTGTTTTTATGTTGACAGACGATGCCTCTCAATCTTAAATGCAAACAGAAACTTTTGCCACGTGTATTTACAGTCACGTCTTAGGCTTTGTTTCCGTTTGTCGGAAGCATCGTACGAGCAATTTTGAAAGCTCGCTTGATGCAATAAAGATCGTCATCAACCCGTTAAGGCCCATTTGGCGCGTCGTGTCGCCGGGTTTATAGTTATAGGCCCGACAAGGTTGATGAAAATCTGGTCACGTATGCCCCGTCTGTCAGTAATTCGTCATCTGGAAGGTTGGATTTAGTCGCTTAGGTAAATAGATAGTTTAGTTATATAAAAAAAGGGATCAAGGCTTACTCGTCGATCGATAACCGTCCCTGCTCAGTTTACTTATTCTAATCTTAAGGGCTATCTTAGGCGCATAGAAATTTCCGTGAAAAAGGGAAATCGTGAAGTTCGCAGGACGTAACATGAGATTTCGGTAGGAAACGCGAATACGAACCGTCTTGAGGTTATCTCCCCGTCAAGTGCAATAGTAGAAAATATAACCGGGAGACAAAATGGAAGGCGAGATCTCGAGAATCTCCAAACTAAAGAGCATTGAGAACTGGAGCGTTTGGAAATAAGAGTAATCCTAAACGCGAACGGAGTCTGGGGCGTCATATCCGGAAGCAAGATCGACTAGATCGTTGTATTGATGCGAACGAGCAAACGCAAGCCACATATCAAAAGACCCTTGCGGGATGGAAAAGGCTGATACAGTGGCACAGAAGGTGATTGCTACGACAATTGGGGAGCAGCCGTTACTTCATATGATTAATTGTGAAACGGTAAGAGAGATGTGGGGAAAAGATCTCAGTACATGAACAGAAATTTGAGGCGGGTGTGTACATGCTACATAAAAACTGATACAGCACCACAAAGAGCTCGGATGACATCGCAGCATACATCGCCTAACTGAAAGATATGGCACACAGGCTAAGACTAATGGGTGAGCAAATTCCAAACTCAATGATAATCTAACTATGAAACTAAGATCTTAATGACTTTATCTACGAGCTTCCGTCATTTCGTCAGTGCACAGGAATCCGCGCCAGTGGGAAAGCGAACACTCGCAAACTTGATGGTAAGACTAACTATTGAAGAGTCTAGATTCTCGGCGAGGGACGATAAAAGCGAAAGTGCTCTCTCGTCGAAGGCTCAGTGCGGGAAGGCTCAATAAAAGATTTAAAAGGATCGTCGAAACAAGACAAATGCTACGTATGTGATAAGTTGGATCACTGCGCCAGAGATTGCCCAAAACGAAAGGGAGGTAAAACCAAAAATAAGTTTTTCGGAAATGACAAGCCTAAAGAAGGCAAAGGGAAGAAATTGCATGGTGAAGGATTGGTGAGCGAGTTTTCACATCGACTGCGATGAGATCCGAGAGAGACACAGGATGGTTTCTAGACTCCAGCGCCAGCGACCACATGTCTTATAGGCAAGAATGGTTTACCACGTATGAGACCTTTGACATCCCAATTACCGTATGTATTGGAGACGTGGGTCATATAGAAGTCAAAGGAAAGGGCTGCATTAATGTGCTCATGTTCGATGGAGAAAAATGGAACCAGAATCATCTTATCGATGTCTGCGATGTACCAAAACTAAAATACAATTCGTTTTTAGTCGGCGCAACATTGGGCAAAGGGCTTAAGATGCAGTCAACTCGCACCACTTGCGAACTAGTAAAAGGCGGGCGCACAGTGGCAGTGAGAGTTAGGCGAGGAAAGCTTTACGTAATGCAATTCAAGATTGTCGAACCGAAGGGACCGGAAACGAGAGACAATTTTGCGTGCGCAAACCTAGACTCAACTAAAACTTTGAAAGGCTAGCACGAGAAACTAGCCCACCAGAATTTCAAACACATAAAACAAATCTTAAATCGCTTTCAGATACACGTAAAAAACGAGCGAGAACTATTCTATGAGACGTGCATTTTGGGCAAAATGCATGTTTTCTTTTCCAGTAAGCACCTCACAGAAAGCATTGGTGAGATTATAGATGCCGACCTCTGTGGGCTATGCCAACGAAATCCATGGGTGGATCAAGATATTATTTCCTTCTGAAAGACGATTACTCACATTTTCGCACAATATATTTCATTGGGAGTAAAGCGGGAGTAAACACGCTGGATAGAGAACTTTCTAAGAAAGGCGAGAAACAGTGTCCATCAGATGCCAACCGTACGGACAATAGACTTGAGTTCATCAACTAAGCCGTTGCCTCGTCAACTATATCAATATCACAGAAATGCCTTAGGAGTCTGGGAGGGACATTGAAGACAACTAGGATAGTGAAGCCAAAGTGGGAGTGTTGGAGAAGTTGTCTTTACTAATCAGTATTCTTTATCAAAGTCAGTTCTTTCTTTATACCAGTCAGTTACTTTTTTTTACACCAAAAACAGGTTGTCTTATACAGCATTTCTTATACATGTAGTAACTTTCTTAGGAAAGCATTGTCCTTTAAACGAAATCGAAATTGTTTCAGATGAAATTTATTTAAACTTGTTACTAGAATTGGTATTAAGATGGTCTGTCCTCATCGATCAAGTAAACTCTGCATTTTATTTCGCATCTACAATCTTGAAAATTAATATCTTTACGCGACATACAGAAAGGAAGGATAAATGCAATGAGATTTTTCTGTTTAAGTTGAGGGTGAGAAACTAAAACGTTGACCGTGGATCTGGACTTAAGGAAGACTGTGTAACCATGCACCCCGTAAATGCATCGATTCCCGGCGAACACCGGCCGGATGCCGCCCGATCGAACATCAGTCGGACGAAGACAGAGCGCGGTGCGCCCACATTTTTAATTCCGTCAAAGAAATCATGTGCGCGAGTCATTAACGGCTCGCTGCACCGATAATCCCTTTGGAACTCCGACGAGCGCCGACGGGAGCCGATCTTCGCCGAGCGTGAGAGCGCGGCCGGGAACCGTAATTCCGCGCCGGAAAAATCACTTCATCTTGAGCCAGCTACCTTCCCGAACCGTTGGTCCTGAAAGAAGAAGCACTCCGACTCCTAGAGAGGCAGAGAAAACAAGGTCCAGTTATCTGGGTCTCGTCCAAGAGATCTTGGGCGCTGTTCAAACTACCGACCCTCGTTCGCGCCGGCAAAACCGCGGGGTCAAGCCAGCTTGGTCTCGATCAAGAAATCTTGTCGCCGACGCGTCCAAGATCTCCTAGAACCGACCGGCAGGCTAACTTCAACCTGACCGGTCGTTCCATTCCGACAGATCTTCCCGACCGCGTTCCGCGCCTTCACCCGGGAGATCTGCGTACAAATTATATTCTCGCTGCGTAAAACGATTGTAAATATCCCACGTCACAATTCTCCGTATACCGCGACGCAATCCGTTTCGCACCGATCCTGCGTTACATGCGTTATAATCACGAATGCGCCTGCGTAAACCATTTGTATAAAAGTCCGCATAACACTGTCCGTATAACGTCCGCGTAAAACGTCTTTGTAATAGCGAGCGCCCCGGCGCCTAATTACTATATTAATTTTCATCATTAATCAACCATTTCTGTATTAGTTCTCTTAAGTAATAAATCTTTAAGTTTTGTGTAAATTAAACTCTGGTTACTGTCTCTGGGCCTACCTAGAGTCCCTCTAGTAAGAGTTAGGACACCGTCCACCATTAACAGAGAATTATGCGAACAATCGAGAGAGACGGCCTACCCACTCTCGTACTTCGGGATATGCTTTGTCTCACTCTCACTAACTTCTCCCCTGTTAATGGCGGACGGTGTCCTAACTCTTACTAGAGGAACTCTAGGCCTACCTATCAAACCTCTGGTCCGGCGAGTTAGTTCGCGTTCGATAACTTTAAAACGGCAGGTCGTTATAACTGCTATCTTAAAAAATCCCACCTTCTTTATTTCAAGAGCTTCATCTTCCTTAATCTTAATTGACTGTAATGGAATGCAGAGCAGATTCAGGATCAGATCCTCTGAACATGCAAATTGAAAGGATTGATTTTCGTCTGAATTGCTTAAAAGAGGACGTCATATCAAAAGAGGACGAGGCAGAGGAAATAATAGTTGGGTTTTCTTTGATAGGTTAGGTGCTTTATTCGTTGTCAAAGAGAATGGCGGGGAGATATCTCTAAACTCAATACTCAATCGCTTGGAAGCTTTATCTTTTTTAAAGATTAAAGAGAAAAAAGGGGCGAGATCACTGTAGAGAGCTTTGATGCCTTTCTAGAGTGGTTATCACTACCTTCTGTCATTTTAATTTTGCTATTTGCTCTATCACTTAGAAGTTTAAATCATGGGGCCTCGAAATCTAACCTGGAACATTCCAGGGCAGATTTGTTAATGAGAGAGTTGAGGACAGCTTGGATCGCCGGCTCATAGCCCCTTGATATTCATGTCCATATTATAGGAGACATGCTGCTGCAAACCTTTCTCTCGGGGATCCAACATGTTGGGTGTTTTGAGCAGAATAAATAGAATTAAGAAAGGCTCGAAAGAAAAAAGAGAATTAGGAGTAGGAAATAAACTGTGCAGTGCTCGTAAAGACGAAAAAGACAAATAAAGATAGCGGATTTAAAGAAAGATAGCTGACTTTTTGTCAAGAAAGCCGGCAAGGCGCTGTGTAGAAAGCGGGAAGAACCTCCAAATCTAAGTGCAATGTGATGCTAAGTGGAAGCACTCTGATATAGACAAGAGAAGCAGGTGATAAAACACTTCAGAGAAATAGACTAATTACTTGCAATTAACGGGAACACCCTAAAACACGTCAGATCCCTGGTGAAAACATTTTTTTCCTTTTCTCAGAAATTTTGTAAGAATTGTGACATGAAAAACTCCGAAAAAATATATAAAATTTCTCAGACACTTTAAAAAATAATTGGCTGAAGATTTTCGGAATATTTCAGTATCCGTATGTATGAAAATTTCTGATAAATTGCACTGATTTTCTCATATCTATTCAGATTTCTACAAAGATATATTAGCGAAAAATATTAGATTCTTATTTTGTCTAAGTTTTTCTGAAAAACGTTCCAATTTGTGTAAAAAATCTGAACATTTTAAGAAAACGTAAAAATTTTTATAGAAATTCTGATTCATAATA
>JASTWL010001389.1:0-40368 GCA_035220575.1 Temnothorax rugatulus | reverse complement strand
GGAATTCCGTCTGTATACCATGTAAACGATATATTATTCGGATTGGATAAAAATCCGTTCTGAACGTATTGTTGATACAAACTTCCATCGTAAATATCCCGAAATGAGTTGGGCCGCAGACCTCCTTCACGATGAAACCGGTGCTGTAAAAGCTCCCGGAAACCATTTCGTTGAAACATTAACGCGAGCTGCTTTATAAATGGCATTTCTATAAAGTAGGAAATGCCCTTATTCGCTTGACACGTTTCGCAGATCGAATTTTTGTTGCGAGTGATGTCGTGCACACCGAGCAATAATAATGTTTAGTGCAGAAGTTATCTGTCGACCATGAAAAATACTTCTTAAATTTGTACAAACTATTTTTCTGAAAAGCCTCATTCAAGCAATGTAAATTAATTACAGTGATAATATCTGCAATAGCAGTTCCGGTCAAATTATGCTTGAGAACGAGTGATAGAATTAACAGCATACTTTGAGCTACCGTAATAGATGCCCCAGCGTACAGAGGTCGATTATCGTTGAACTGTTCTTCTTCATCGCCATTCTCTTCAATTTCTTCATTTTCATCGTCATTCTCTTCAATTTCTTCATTTTTATCGTCATTCTCTTCAATTTCTTCATTTTCATCGTCATCAATTTCCTCATATTCGGGTTCTTCAAATATGCGATTATTTACGGCTGTATCATCTTGCCTGTTGTCACCTTCGTCTTGGGTACTCGCATACTCTAAATTATTGTCGTCTGTTGGAACACCTTCCGTATCCGACGAATTGCTGATGTCCGTAGTGTTCTGACATTCTACGTCTGCCAGTCGAGTTGCATGTCGCAAAAGCCTAAAGTGTAAATAAAATATAATTATTAAATTATTATACGAAAACCAACATTAATAACTAAAGTTAAAAAAAAATAGCAAAGTATTTTTTCAGAGGGATTAGAATTGACTTGTGAAAGTGAAAAAATTACTTACGCAGGTCTGGGCCAGTCAAGTCTGTTCGTAGCTTGAACTGGACCTTGATTCAGTGAATGCTCTGCAGAAGTTTGCTCCGTAGGAGTTCGCTCTGTAAGAGAATTGGTTTCTCGACTCTCCTTGAACAGATCATTTTGGCAACCCGAAGTACTGGGAACAGGGTTTTCGCAGACGCTGCTGCGTCTGTTCTCGAATCTGGAGTTCAGACAAATAATAATATTAGGATTAAATTTGACAGTTCGATTAAAGTTGACACGTTTCTAAAATACTTAATTTGTGAGCAGCACAGTACTCAAAGAGATTATAAATATCTTACCGTGCCAAGTTTTGTCCTGGAGTTTTCACATTTTCCGGTTGATTTTCAGCATTCACATTTTCGTTCTCAGATCTACTTAATTTAATTTTTCTTGCTAATAGGTATCAAGAGACACGGTAGTGTCTCGCGTCAAGTCAGAAAAATTCATCAAAAGCGTCATCATCACAGGAAAGCGAGACCGACCGTGTCTCTTAACGCGACGCGACGGGTTGCGAGTACTCGAGATGTTGAGATCTCATATAACGAGTGAACGGATCAAGTTCTAAGTAGGCTTGATCGATAGCTTGGGGTTCGAATTGGGGGGGTATCTCCTATAACATTTTCCGCTACGTGCCCTACGAGCGGAGATATTGCGACGTAAAGTCGAAAATGTGAAATTTTATTATTAAGATACTTCTACGTCGACTCTCTCAAGCTCTCAACCAATCAGAGGACTCAGAGAAATGTCACTTTCACTTTTTCGACACTGGCGCGCTGCCGCGCTACTATCGCCAGTTTCGAAATCGGTATGTTATTATACGTGTACGTACTGCGCTCAGTGCAGTTAGTGCAGTTAGTGCAGTCATCAGCCGGTTTAGCGCGCGCTGTCACAGTCAGTCTTAACCTATCATCAAGAGACACGGTAGTGACAACCAAATACGCGTGGAGCGAGACCGACCGTTACTACGTTTACGCGAGCGTTACTTCTGTAGTAACTTACGATTATAAACATGTACTGTTTAATGCTTATATGATCCCTAATACTACAAAAAGAAATGATATCACAACAAAATTACCTTTTTAAAAAAAAGGTAAAAAAAAGGCGTCAAGTCACACTCGTTCGAAGAAAGTGGTTATCTCAAAAAAACCGATGGGGTATCTTTGTACCTAAAAAAACCTGATGTGGTATGTTTGTATTTTCACAAAAATAAATGATATCTATAAATTGCGCCAAGTAAAAAATGAATATATATTCCTCGGAAAATAACTGTTGTATTATTTTCCATATTATTAAAAAAAATTTCGTACAAAAACTTGACGCTGCTCACAACAAAATTACCTTTTTTAAAAAAGCAGCGTCAAGTTTTTGTACGAAATTTTTTTTAATAATATGGAAAATAATACAACAGTTATTTTCCGAGGAATATATATTCATTTTTTACTTGGCGCAATTTATAGATATCATTTATTTTTGTGAAAATACAAACATACCACATCAGGTTTTTTTAGGTACAAAGATACCCCATCGGTTTTTTTGAGATAACCACTTTCTTCGAACGAGTGTGACTTGACGCCTTTTTTTTACCTTTTTTTTAAAAGGTAATTTACCTTTACGAGAACGATCACGAAAAGGTTTTCTGATCATAACTGTCAACATTAAGTAATATAAACATTTTAAATATAAATTATAATTAATTTTAATGAAAATAATATTACACTAATTATAATTATATTAATAAATTAAAGAACCCCGCACGCAGTACTAAACCGCGTGAAATTGGGCCCCGCTGAAAATGGCTTAATTTGAAATATGTTTACTTTTTGGGTCACTGAACAAATATTTCCTCAGGCAGAATGTAAAAAATTGGACAGTTTCGTCGTTTCAAATATATAAAATCGTAATTATAATCCTAAAAAGCCTGAGGTCAGACCAGCAAAGATGTCACTTTCGGATCGAAAGCAATGTGCGATTGGATCCACTACTAATTTAACCTTAAATATATTAGAGCAAAACATTCGACAATATCTAATACTTATTTTCATGAAAGGACTACCTTAATAAATTAAATTTATTTAAAAAACTACAAACCTGCATAGTCAAACACGATACTTGATCTATGCAATAAAGAGAAATAGTATTAAGTATAATTAAGTATTTGATAACAATCAAAAAACGTGCTTCACGATAGCAAATACGTGATGCCACTTATACCGACGAAGCGCGCGGACGGTTATGATAAGAAAGACGCGGTAATTGTTTACACTTTACGCCGTTGAGTCGCTCTGCGCGCGTGGCGCGAGAAAGTGCGTTTGACAAATGATAGTCGCCGCGCGCGGCACTATGTAGCCCAGCGGTGCGGTGTGCTAATTCGCGCGTGCTTTACTGTTGTTATACGTGCCCTTGCTAAGATCTCGGTGATACCGGTCTAGTGATACCGGTATATTCGATCCTCGGGCGCCGGTGATGAGCTCCATCGTGCGACGCAGTCGCACGCCGTCACGTAAATCGTGCCGTATATTCATCACCGCGTAATCGTACTCTTCGATGTAAATCTGCCGATAAGTCGTATGGCCACGCAGCAGTCTGGTCACGTCGCCGATGCCGCTTAGGAACTCGCGCGAGAAACAGCAAGATCTCGCGGCTCTCCTTATATTGTGCGCGTTTGTGAAACAGGTACGGATCGTGGCCGATCAGTTTATGCTGCTCAGCATAGTCCAGAAAAAATACGAGAAACAGGAATTTTCTCAGAATTGGTTCAGCTGCATGGCGAACTTTTGGTTCGGGTCAGTTTTATTTTGTAGCAGGCCGAGCATTTTCACGCAGACTCGCAATATATGTCCTAAGAAAGGACATCGCAAGAATCTTCGTCACATCTCTAAGGTAAGTGAAAGTTATATTAAGAATTGAGTGTCCCTCGGATACAATAGTGACAGCAAAATATTATACGCCACAACATTGTACAGATCGAAAAGTGCGTTTTATGTAACACGTGCATGGAAAGTGGCCCATTGCGCACGCTACGCGTGCGTGATAGACCACTTTCCACGCACTTGCAACATAAAATAGGGTATGCAAGTCGTGCGTAAAGATGAAAATTCCCGGGTGCGGTGACCGCACTCGCCTTCGGCTCGTGCGTCAACTCCGCACCCGGGAATTTTCATCTTACAGCACTTGTTGCACAAATAACTATTAATATACGCAACCGTGCTTCGATCTCCAGCGGCAACAGGTCGATGCCGATGTAGTTGCTTCGTGCGATTTATTTTTATTTATGCTATGGATACTGTGCCATTTATCATTATTGCTGAGTTATAATTTTTGGTTTATTTAGAAATTATTCGTACACATACATAATGCCGAAACCCAAGGCAAAGGAGCAATGGGCTGCTATACTTTGGAAATCAAAAAACAGCGAGAAAATAAACAAGAAGGGAGAAGCTAGCCTCTATGACATTGTCAATCTCACTTGCGTGCCGAAGAAATATCGCACAGAAGGCTGTATTGCGTCTCTGAAGTGGGTAGACACATCGACAGGTAAAACATCGTACCACAAAGCCGAAGTGCTTAAAATCAGTAGTAAGTAATTTTCTTTGTCTTTATAAACCTACAAATTTACTCTTTGTAATCATTCTTCTGTCAATATATTTTTGTTACTGCAAAGTTAATTCTTTATTAGCTCATATGATTGACAGAAGTATAAAAGAAATAAATTAAAAACAAATGTTTCTTTATATCTTTTTATTTGAATGAAACATTTTTGAAGTAATTAGTGGTAATATTATAACGCACACACACACACACACACACAAATTAAATTTTTCAAACATACTTTACAGAAAATCATGAATAAAATAAAATAATTTGCATTTGTCAGAATAAAAAATAAAGAAACATTTGTTTTTATTTATAGCTTCCTCATAGAGACATAGAGGAAGCTTTGTTTTCGTAAATTTCGTATATGAACCTTTGATTGCGTATAAAGTTGAGTTATATGAAATAAGGGTAGAAGAAACCAAAGAAAAGATTGTTTTTTGAGTTTTTGATGCTAATATGTTCAGAGTGTTCTAAAATGTCGAAATATTGCATTAAAAAGAGGTGTTCGTATGTACATATGTGTGTGTGTATGTGCGGATTTAATGTCCGTTGTTGCTCTAACTTCCGCAAATATTGAGATATCGGGCTGTTTTTTTTTTTTTTTTTTTTTTTTTTTTTTTTTTTTTAATCGATAAAGTATCATTCAAGGAAGGTTGGTATTGAATTTGGCGATGATCGGTAAAGGGGGTTCTTTTAAAAAAAATTTTTGAATTTTTTTAGAAATGTCCGTGGTTGCTATAACTTTTGCAAATTTTGAAATATTGGGCTATTTCTAATTTTATTATATTCTTCAGTCTTTTCTACCCCTATTTTATATAATATAATACTTTAAGATTAGATTGATCAGTATTTTTGTAAAATACTTTTGAATTTTTTACAATAAATGTTAGTAAATTGTAGCCAGTAAAGTAAACGTATTCTGGTACATTTAGAAAATTCCTTGGTAGACGTTTATCTTTATTGAACTTCTATCTCTATCAGAAAAATGTGTACTTAAAGAGCTATTCTAATCGTAGTGTTATTTTAGGTGATAAAGAGGCTCTGGAACTATCATCCATAAATAGTAACACGGGCAAGATATCAGATCCTTCAGAGAAAATATTCTCATCCGAAGTACTTGACAAGAAGAAAGAGCAACAATGGGGGAAAAAACAATAAAGATTGCTCAGAACAAAGCCAGTACTCAGGTTGCCGTAGAAATTGGGAAAGACACGTCGATTTTTGATGACACTTCGTTTGAAACCGTATCTTCATTAACTTCATTCAGTGCCTTGCCGCCCACTGCGACTGTGAATTCTCCATTAACTTCGCAAGAAACTCATCCACCGCTCACGACCAGCAACGCATTCAGTGCCTTGCCGCCCACTGCGACTGTGAATTCTCCATTAACTTCGCAAGAAACTCATCCACCGCTCACGACCAGCAACGCATTCAGTGCCTTGCCGCCCACTGCGACTGTGAATTCTCCATTAACTTCGCAAGAAACTCATCCACCGCTCACGACCAGCAACGCATTCAGTGCCTTGCCGCCCACTGCGACTGTGAATTCTCCATTAACTTCGCAAGAAAGTCATCCACCGCTCACGACCAGCAACGCATTCAGTGCCTTGCCGCCCACTGCGACTGTGAATTTTCCATTAACTTCGCAAGAAACTCATCCACCGCTCACGACCAGCAACGCATTCAGTGCCTTGCCGCCCACTGCGACTGTGAATTCTCCATTAACTTCGCAAGAAACTCATCCACCGCTCACGACCAGCAACGCATTCAGTGCCTTGCCGCCCACTGCGACTGTGAATTTTCCATTAACTTCGCAAGAAACTCATCCACCGCTCACGACCAGCAACCGATTTAGTGCCTCGCCCTTCACTGCGACTGTGAATTCTCCATTAACTTCGCAAGGAACTCATCCACCACTCACAACCAGCAACGCATTCAGTGCCTCGCCATCCACTGCGACTGTGAATTTTTGTCCGTCAACAGCAAGTGAATTTGGATGCAAACTCGCTCCAACCGCACAATCAACCCAGGCTTTGCTCCCTTCCAGTTGTACCTCATTCACAGATTTGAATTACACGGCGACACTAAATCCGAGATATTCTCAGCCAGTGACTACATACTCGCCAGTAGTGACAGAAAATTCGCAATGGTTTCCGACAATGACTACACCACCTCTGCCACTCCCAACACAACAGTACTTTGACAAATCAACGACACAAGAACTGTGGCAGCCTAAACACAGATCAACTTCACCAACGTCGCAATCTAGTGAGTCACTGCAATCTTGTTCACAACTTCCTAATTCAAAAGACAAGTTGAAAAGATTTATGGATGCCTTCATGGCTCTTGGTCCGGAAGGTAAATATATTATTTTTTCAGTTATTGCAATTACTAATTTCTGCTCTATTTAAAAAAGTATATAGTCTCATTATTAACCATGTTTTCTTTTTTCAGTAACTGAAACAAACATCAGATTCTTTGAGACAGTGGTTACCGCGATGAAGTCGACGTATGTACCTGAAAATATTGAAACTTTAAAGGAATCTTCTTTCAAGGTAATATTGTTTTTTAAAATAAAAACACAATGTAAGATAAAAAATACATTAGAAATACTTTTATTTTGCCAGTAAATAATTAACCATAACGAAATTATTAATCGACTCACTGGCCATGATGTACATCTCCAACTCAATAACTACGCACCGAATGGGTTTTCCAAACTTTAAAACACAGTTTTATTCCTGTTAGATAGTGAAATCATTAAAATCGAAATCACATTATCCTAATTGGTTAGGACACCCGCACAAATTGTTGGGGGTTCCAGGTTCGAATTCTGGCTGAGGTGATATTTTTTGCAATAATTTCTTTATAATAATTTGATTTTGAATTTAATGATTTTACTATCTAACAAGGAATAAAACTGTGTTTTAAAGTTCGGAAAACCCATTCGGCGCGCAGTTACTGAGTTGGAAGAGATATACATCATGGCCAGTTGAGTCGATTAATAATTTCGTTACGGTAAGATAGAAACTTAGAGATTTTGTGAAAATACAATTGTTTGCCAACATTTTTTTGTTACAGATTTCCGATTTCTATACATCTCCCGGCAAAGGCAAGGTAAATTGTTTGATAAATATTGATTTTTGCTATTGTTTTGTATATGTTATTATGAGATGATGTAAAATTTGAGCGCATTTTTAGGTAGAAATATATCCTGGAACGAACTTTTATTTTTATGAGGGCATCAAAGCAAATATTATGGATAAATCCAAAATTTTGGACCAGAAAACCTTAGAGCGTGTCAATCACTGGCCTCTCCTCGTGCGGCATGCACTGATCGAGGTATATGGGAAGAATTTAGCTTCATTTTGTGCAAAAGGCAGCAAAAAAGATGGACGCCCGGGTATCGATGCCCAGTTTTATAAAGCTCTTTACTGTGAGTATCTTTTGTGCACATATATGTTATATAAAATGCTTATTTTTTTTTTAAATGTTTGATACAAAAGTTGTAGGGTTTAGAGGGGGACAAATAATGGTAAAATCAATTTTTCAATATCACATGAAATATATTGCCATTTCTTTTAAATGAAATCATATAATTTTTCTTACATGATATAATTTCTCCAGTTATTCTGCATATAAAAATGTTAAGAAAAAATTATCAAAAAATTAACCTTAATCCCTCCGACATATAATTGTTGTAAAAAAATATTTAAATAAATGATTTCCAAATTTTTTTTACATTGATTTTTAGTCGAAGGTATAAAGATATTATAATAATTTTTGGGGAATTTTTCAAAGCTAGCATTAACATACTTAAAAAACGCGTGGGACTCGAAAGTGCATGGTTGGAGAAATTGAGTGCCGGAAAAAACGTTGGAGGAATTAGGGTTAATATCTACTTTACGAGATATTTTATACTTTATTCTGGCATATTTTAACACAAAATATAAAATATCTCGTAAACTATTGATTTTTTGATAACTTTATTTAAATGTTTTTAAATGCAGAATAACTGGAGAAATTATATTATGTAAGAAAAATTATATAATTCCATTTAAAAAAATGGCGACAACTTTATGTGACTTTGAAAAATGGATTTTTTCAAAAATTGATTTTAACATTATTTGTCTCTCTATATCCTACAACTTTTTTATGGAACATTTTTTGAGAAAATACTGTTACAGTATGTGTGTGTGTGTGTGTGTGTGTGTGTTGTATATATTATAATTTGCCATTCCCTACCACGCTATTATTTATAATTTTAGACTGGGCATGTGACTGGAACGGTGATAAGATTACCGAAGAAAAATTTATTGATAATATCAATAAAGCTGCGTACAATAAAAGGAAGGCTCGCAATCAAGCTAAGCAAATTCTAAAAATTCCAAAAAAGGATGCCGAGACTCACCCCAAGCCAGGAGCGACAGATAATAATCAAACGAAGGCTAATATTGCGTAAGAATTGTACTACTTCTTTATTATTATAATTGTAACAAATACCACGTTAATACAATTATATGCCAAATGTTGTCAATAAGTTATGATTGAATAGCAATGACAATATAATTAATAATTAATTTTTATATCACGTTTTTCTTTGTATTTAATTGTCTCGTATAAATTAGAATTATATACAGTTTTATATAATATATATATATATATATATATATATATATATATATATACAATAAAAAAAATATATATATATATAATAACAATCATATAATTTATTTTATATATAGTAGTGATACTTTAAAAAATTATTTAATTTGCCAAATACAATAATTGTACTATTATACTGTACTATTATACGGTACTTAAGAGTCGGCACCGCTCATTACAAATAATATATTCTCTCTGGCACAATAAAGATCTTAAGGCCGCTGTGGAATCTGCAGTCGCGATGAACGACCTGGCGGTCATCGTGGATCTTTAGGGTATTCTCACATTAAAACCAGCGATGTGGAACTTGGACCTGTGCAATTCCTTATTGGGTCCTATCAGCGATCTCTTTCAGAGTAAATATGAAATGTATATAACTGTAGCTTGCGCGGCATTGAGACTTATTCTTCGTAATTTCGCCCCAGTGATAAAGTCCAGTGATAAAGATATATAATGATTGCTAGCGTGTTTACTTTATTAATTTAGATAGCACCGTTCCAGTCACATGCCCAGTCTAAAATTATCAAATTATTTTACTATTAGTTCAGACATAATAAATATGTATTAAATTTTTTTTGTAATTCTTTCTGATGTATGTGATTACCCTTTATATAATTTAGACCCCTTATAATTAGTATCCCTTACAATTGCGTTATATATTTACAATACTTACAATTTGAATATATAGCTTGAAACAAGAAATTTTTAAGTATTATAAAAATATAAAATTGGGGCTATACTCTCGAAGAATACTAAAATTATACTTATATTAATATACTTATATTAATTATACTTTCGTTCAAATACATTATTGAATGTATCTTATATTTATCACCAGTCTTATTTATTTATGCGCCTCATTAATTTATATTTCCCTTCTTTGTCATATATTTGCGATGTATGGAAGGGATATGATCACATTTTTGTTTAATTACTAGGCCTCGAGACGATATCTTGACGCTTAATTTCAACAATATAATTGACTGTTGACATTGATTTGACTATGCCTGCGTTCGTTTATTCTCTATAATACACGTAACGTGTATTATAGATTTTATTTTCCCAATAGCTTTCAATGTGAATAAACGAACGCAGGCTATAAGCACTTCTCGAATACTGAATTTCAACAACAATGAATAATTATTCATGGATAAAACCTCGAAATACCCTCCCTAAACTCTCAGCACGTTTTTGCTAAAACCTCGATAGAGCCTCTGTACACTCTATTCCCGTAAGCCTCCGTGTACCCTCTGTAGAACCTATTCTCGGAGGTCACCGAGAACCCTTCTTAGACCCTAACATTTTGTAGATATTAATCTCCCAGGTAGCAAGATGACGTTTAAAGACGTCGTCATTTGACATCACTCTGCTACCTGGGTATCCTCACCTCGTGGCTGTAATATAGATATAAAAGGCTCGAATAATCGCGTACTAATAATTATAATTATAATTATAATTATAATTATTAGTACGCGATTATAATTATAATTATTAGTACGCGATTATAATTATAATTATTAGTACGCGATTATTCGAGCCTTTTATATCTATATCGCAGACACGAGGTGAGGATACCCAGGTAGCAGAATGATGTCAAATGACGACGTCTTTAAACGTCATCTTGCTACCTGGGAGATTAATATCTACAAAATGTTAGGGTCTGAGAAGGGTTCTCGGTGACCTCCGAGAATAGGTTCTACAGAGGGTACACGGAGGCTTACGGGAATAGAGTGTACGGAGGCTCTATCGAGGTTTTAGTAAAAACGTGCTGAGAGTCTAGGGAGGGTATTTCGAGGTTTTATCCAGCCATGCGACGTCGAATCTGCGAATTGTAGGGAGGGTGAACGGAGAGTCGCCAGACTCCGCGTAACCTCCGTAGACGTTAAATGGGTAAAAACTGCCATTTGAGAAGTGAACGGAGGCTCGGCAACATAGACAAATGCTTATTATGTGACCCTCCGTTCATTCCGTTCAAGGAGAGTCGCACACGTGTGCGATCGCGATGTCGGGCGTTACGGAGGGTCTATTTTTTGACTCGGGTAGTTTCCTGTAGAGGGTTATTCAAAAATCTAATTTGTCTCTCTCATTCTTTACTATATTATCTTCAGATTCCTTTCAACGTGCAAAAGACAAATTAAAAAGAGCAGAAATGGTCACAAACGTAAATACTGATAATGATGAAGCACTTGCAAAGAAGCGAAGAAGAATTGCAGCTAGACATGTCAGTCGTAGTACCAGTAGTGAGTCAGAGGAGGAAGATACGTTTGCTGAATATTTGCCAGCATTCCCGCGTCAACCAATTGATTGCGATAAAAGTTGTAAGAAAATTATCTTTATACTAATGTTACTAATTTTGCTACCAAATCGATTCTGGATTGTTTTGTTAATTAAAAGAGGAAGTATTCGAAGTACGATATATATATTAGAATAGATTTGGCACAATTTCTAGCATTACATTTAAAAATTTTTTAATTTTACAGCTAGAACATCCCGACAATCACGCTCATCGCAATCACAATCCGAAAAACAGGACCGTTCACTTCATTCCAATCTTTCTCGGAATATTACATCGCCAATACAATCGCCAATAACAAATAAAAAAATTACCTATAATACTTACAATAGTATGTTACATTTTTTTACATATTTAAATAATTTCAAGTTTACTGTTTGGAAAGTAGATGCTAATCGCTGTGGATGATTGAAATATTGAATTGTTTTTACCCTCTTTTTAACCATAATTGACTTTAAACATCAAAATATTGATTGAGATTTTTACTACATTTGTTATTTTCTTCAAGTACTTTACAATCGCAGACAATAAAAAAGAATGTTAAAGATCTTTCACACTCAACCGATTTCAGTTACATACGGTGTAATAACGTTTGTTCAAATTGTCATTAATTGTCATTAATTTTACAGCTAAAGCATCATCCCAACAATCACGTACGCTATTCATCGCAATCGCAATACGAAGAACAGAACCGTTCACCTCATTCCAATCTTTCTCGGAATATTAGATCGCCAACTGAAAACGAGTCAAATTCCGAAAACGAGCCTAGTAATTTGGCGCAATATGCTAAGACTAAAGTAAAGGAAACTGCACATAAACTTCCACCATCCACTGTGCAATACGGTAAGCAAACGGAAAGTAGGTCATAATTTTTATAATACGCTCGTACGTATATATTTTATTATCAGTAATTAATAATTTTATATGATTGCAGACGATACTTCATTTAAAAAGTCTATTATAAAAGCTTTGACGGATATAAAATATAAAATAAATTATCTGCAGATAAAATAAAAATAAATTTTTCTGCAGATATTTGAAGGCTGGCGGATAATGGAGCGCATACACGATTCTCTCGATTTAGATACTAACTTTTTGAATTCTGTTACATTGAGATTTTACTTTGGACTAATGGCGAACTCTTTAGTAATGAAGTTTTTAACAAGGTAAGATTATGCAATATAATTATAATTAAATTATTGTTTGGAAATATTATATATGTAACATTAACATAATTATTTTTTAAGATGATTATGAAGGAGAGAGACTTCCTTACCGATTTGGTTGAAACTTTACAATTTTGTCTATTTTGGTGCGTAAAACATAAATCTGTAAGTTAAAACTGTCGCTTTCAATTTTTTAGGAAAAGCGTTATTAAATACTGAAACTGATTGCATGGTTAGGATGTCTGTTATATTCACACGATTATCCGCAGTAACGTAAGAGTGGAATTACAGTAATAGTGCTGTATAATAGCAACTTCTCATAATAGTCTGGCGCCTTGCTTTAATTGTGTGATATTATTTGACTCTGTATTTATATATGTCGTAGTCTTTTCGTTATATTCGTCATTTCATGAAATACCTAGGCACTTCCAGAAACGTCGACGTTTGGTGAAACTTATTCAAATTACTTAACGTGCCTAGGTAGTTCATGAAATGACTACTCGGCGCCGGCGCTTTGTGATAAATGCTCAAATACGTCATCTGACTAATTTCACACTTCGATGTTTCATGTAATGCCTGGCATATCGTAACACGTCCTTTACGATGAGCATCGTCTAAGATGAGTAACAGAGTCATATACTTATTCTACAAAAACAGGTTATTAATGAACAGACTTGATACACTTTAAAGTGGATAGTATTTAATAGAATTTCTTGCCATTAACAAATTTTATAAGAATTTTTTAAATAATATTTTAAATAATCTTTATTTAAAGGACAAGGTTTTGTTAAATGTTTCGTGTCAGCCATCGAAGACTCAATGTCAAACGAACCGGTGTTTGTGCTTTAAGTCCAAGCTTCAATGCAACTCACGGTGCCATAAAAGTGGACCATGTGCTAATAAATAATTTTCAAATCTAGCTAATTTAAAAAAATTGACGAAATAATATGATTATTTATACTTTATTATTATGAATGTAATTTAATATTATTTAAAAAATTCTTATAAAATTTGTTAATGGCAAGAAATTCTATTAAATACTATCCACGTTAAAGTGTATCAAGTCTGTTCATTAATAACCTGTTTTTGTAAAATAAGTATATGACTCTGTTACTCATCTTAAACGATGCTCATCGTAAAGGACGTGTTACGATATGCCAGGCATTACATAAAACATCGAAGTGTGAAATTAGTCAGATGACGTATTTGAGCATTTATTACGAAGCGCCTGCGCCGAATGGTCATTTCATGAACTACCTAGGCACGTTAAGTAATTTGAATTAGTTTCACCAAACGTCGACGTTTCTGGAAGTGCCTAGGTATTTCATGAAATGACGAATATAACGAAAAAACTACGACATATAGACTCTTAATCTACTAATTATTTTCTGCTATAAAAAATGCAGAAAATAATTGGTATATTGAAAAGTCTATATAAATACAAAGTCAAATAATAGCACATAATTAAAGTAAAGCGCCAGTCTATTATAGGGCAGGTTGCTGTTATACTGTATTATTACTATAATTTCATGCACTTTTACGTCACTACGCATGATCATGTGCATCTACATTATGTTAGTATGACATTCTAACCACACAGCTATCAATTTTAGTACTTAATAACTTTTTTCCTAATTGAAATCGACAATTTTAACTTACAGATTCATGTTTTACTAAAATACATAACATTGTGAAGTTTTAGCCAAATCAGTGAGGAAGCCCTTCTCCTTCATAATTACCTTTTTTAAATCACATTTAACTGCAATAATTAAATTATTATATTTAACAAATTAATAATTTTTTAGAATATAAGTAATTTACCTGACTATTTATTTATTATTAAAAAAATTAATAATTATTTTGCACTAATTATAAATTTTCAAATAAATAGTAATTCATTTTTAATAAATTATTAATTATTTTAATAATAAAGAATTTATTTCTATTAATTACCAATTTGCAAAAGAAATTAATTCATTTTCCCCTAAATACTAACATTCACGAACTATAAATTTTTCTCTGACAAATTACCAATTTTATAAGCAATCTATAATTCACTTTTACCTAAATATTATTAATTTTTATGTGAATGGTAAGAGAGAGAGAGGGAGTGGGAAAAGGGGAGAGAGAGAGAGAGAGACTTTATCTTGAACAAGATTGTGCAAAGAGATGTGCAATGTTTGCCTTATTTTAGATATACCGATGAATTTAATGTTCGAGAAGATCTGATGGGACTAGCTATTGGTGCTCATGGTGCAAATATTCAATAAGCTCGAAAAGTTGATAGCATTACAAATATGGAGTTAGAAGAAAATTCATTTAAGATATATGGAGAGGTAATAATAAAAATTATTATCGCTTGTATTATTTCGAAGAATATTGTTTTATAAAAGTTTATTGATCGTTTTTATCTAAAATGTATATACATATCCGTATATATGTTGCATTATATTAGGCTGGTATACAGATGGTATTATTAGATTTTTTTCTTAATCACAGACGCATGAAGCTGTTAAACTGTTCAGCTGTTGATGCTAGGATTCTGTATACAGAGACACGACACAATTCAGTTGTTTAAAATCTAGATTTATATATTAAATATTATAAAAAACATCTATTTTACGATTAAACTTTTCCGTTTGAAATAGTATATGCAATTAAATATTTTTTATTTTAATGAAATAATGTAATAAACAACAACTTTTGTTCTTAAACACATACTAAGTTTTGAGGTAATTTTGTTTATTGTAATAAAAAGAATAGCACACACACACACATATTTAAAATTGTATGTATAATATATTATATAAAAAATATAAATTATAAAATAAAGAAAATAAGATTATATGATTTAAGAATTGTAAGCAAATTACTATTACTAATAAAATTGATGTGTTATCTGATAATTTATACTAACGATTTAAATTCAGTTCATATATGTATACATACATGTGTACTCATCGGCAGGAATGCCTGGACACATATGCTTACGATACACATATATATAGATGTCAAATACATATCAAAATATCCAGGTATTCCTGCTGGTCAGTGTACATACATGCAACATCGAATCAAAAGTCAGTCGCACTTAAATTGTGAACTCCAAGACCTTTTTTTTATTCTTCTCGGGACTTTAAGATTATTAAGGGGATGCTGGAGTCGTCTGTTTTACCGATAAAACTACCATTCTTCTTCTACTTATGTAACGTCGTATTGATTTGACAGAATTAAAAATGCTCTTCCATAATTGCAGTACATACATCAATGATTCAGGAAAACTTCGATTTTATATAGAAAACGAGAAAAAATTACGGAATTACAGATTTCCTTACCTACTTTTGTCCTAATATGGTGTCTCGAGTTGCAGCAATTGCCATCAACTCATCACAAGATGTGCTTCATATAAGAGATATATCATTGATATGAACGTGGAAACGAGTTTCTTTGAATTGCACAACAAGAAAAATATCGATGAACCTTCAAAATCGAGATTAGAAGTCTAATATAAGAGTACAGTGTATATGACGATTCGTGCGTATGTGTGCGTGCAATGTAGGTGTTATCCTTGTCTATATCTATGCTAATACGGCTCTGTGATTGATTCATAATATCTTAAGATTGTATTTAAGACGGTCTTAAATATAAGAACCGATTATGAATACCGACCAAGGAATCCTCATTTCTCAAAGAAGGATTATAGGCGGCATTCATAGTCGGATCTTATATCTAAGATCGTCTTAAGTTTGGTCAAAGGCATTTTCTTGAAGTCAGTTTTATCTTTTTTTTTATTTCTGAGCAATTTTTAAAATTTTAATTGTTTCTTCTATTTTTTTAAATAGATTTATATATCAATTTCTATGTGACATAATAATCACGTGTAAAATTTAATTTCATGATAAAAAATTAAATATAATTTTTTTTAACCGACTTCAAAAAGGAGGTTCTCAATTCGGCGAGCATGATGTATGTGGGTATGTCTACGATTTTTTCTGAAACTACTGGACAGATGCGGTTTTCACTGTCCTATAGAGTGATCCTTGCTCCGGAAAGTTTTAGTACATAAAATAATTATAACATAAGGGTACGGAGCAGTAAGAAAATATGCATACTTAATAATTACAAGCAAATAATAAATTATTATTTTTGATTCGTATCAATTGAATAACGCACTAAAGAAGTATGAATTAAAAAAGAACTTTTTAAATAAAATTGACTTCAAAAGAGCTCTAGAAAGAATGAAAAACATTAAAAAATAAAGAAGGAAGAAGGAGAGCCAAGAGACAGAGAAAAGGAGAGAGAAAGAGAGAGAAAGAGGGAGGGAGAAAGAAAGAGAGAGGAAGAGGGGGAGAGAGAGAGAAAGAGAGGGGGAGGGAGGGAGGGAGGGAGGGAGAGATTGATTGATTGATTATAATAAAGAGAAGACAATGAGCGAAAATGAATGAGTGAGAACAAGTAAGAATAAAGAAGAATGAGAGAAGATAATGCAGTAAAATGCAATAAAATTAGAAAAATGATGCAGAATGGATGAGAATGAAGGAAACTATATGAAGATAGTGGGAGGAGACTACATGAAGATAGTGGTGAAAGAACGTAACAGAGTGAATCAAACAAAATAAAACAATATGAGATAGAATGAGGGAGAATAAGTAAAAATGAAAAAAATTGAAAAAGTACAAGGGAGTCTGAAAAATAAAATAATATGTGATTAATTAATAAGGGAGGGAGAGGGACTCCCGGTGGTTAGCGAGCGCGATAGAGCGAAAAATAAGGCGTAGAGTGAGATTAGGAGTAGCAGCAAAGAGGAGAGTAGTGGTGGGGGAAGAAAGAGGTGGCGACGGCGATGGAAGTGGTGACGAGAAGCAAGGAAAGATAGGAGAGAAGATATTAGGTAGTAACGGTATGTGGTCAGAAAAAGGTTAGGGACACCATAGAGAGAAAGTGAAATGGCAGGCGGTTGAGAGGTGGCGAAGAGTAAGAAAAGCTGAGAGAACAGGTGATGACTCGGAGAGGGAAGGGGAAGGAGTAGGGCGGCAGTAGATTTGAAGCGAGATAGGGAGAGAAGGAGACGATAGAATAAAGAAGGTGAGAGTAAGGCAGAAAATAAAAAGAAGAGTAGAGGTGATTAATAAGGGAAGTGAGGGGAAGAATAAAGCGGAGAAGGAGCTCAAAAACATGACAGGTAGAATAGGTAAGGTGGCTAGCGCAGGGAGAGAGAGAGAGAAGTGCGAGTATATGTAGTGAAAGGAGTATAGATGATTATTTTAAAAGAAAAAGATAGGAAGAGGGAAGAGGCGTCTAAAAGGAGTAGGAAAATGGTGAGATCGCTAGAGAAAGAACAGATGTTAGGGATAATGAGTAAAATGATGGAGGAAATACGGGAATTAAGGAAAGAACAGAAAGAGCAAGGGGTAGAAGATAGAAAGCAAGAAAGAGAAAAAATGATAAGAGATGAGATTAGGAAGATGAAGGCGGATGTAGAGGAGAGAAAGGTGAAATGGTAGAAGGAAAGTGAGGAATTGAAGAAGGAGATAAGAGAGTTGAGAGGAAGGCTGGAGAGTATAGGGAGGGAGAAATATGGGAAGAAGGAAGGGCATGGAGAAGTGAAAGAGGAAGGATAGTGGGAGATAGGAAAAAGCGATAAAGCAATGGAAGCGAAGGTAAGAGAGATAGAAAGGTGGAGAGAGTTAGAAGAGAGAGACAGAAGGAGGAACAATGTAGTAGTGAAAGGGGTGGAGATGGAGGAGCGAAGGCTAAAGAAAGCTGTAGAGAAGCTATGGCTAGAGATGGGGGTGGAGGGAGGAATAGAGGAGGTAAAAGAGATAGGAAGAAAGACGGGGAAAAAGAAGAAGATGGTTTTAGTTAGGTTAAAAGATGGAGTAAGAAAAAGAGAGGTAATGCAGAGGAAGAATGTGTTGAAAGGGAGGATGGAAAGAATAGAGGATGACATAACCTTGAAGGAAAGAAAAAAATGCAATGGAGCCTGGAGAGGATAGCTGAGAAGGAGAGAAGGAATAGGAGGAGAGCTTGGGTAAAGTATGGAAAAATTGGATAGAGGAGAAGTGGTGGAGTTGGGATGAGGAAAAAGAAGTCCTGATAGATGGAAGGGGAAATGAAAGAGAGGAGCAAAAAGGTGGAGGGGGGGGGGGGAGAAATAGGAACAGAGGAAGAGGAAAAGAGTAGAAGAGAGGGAGACGGAAAAATGAAAAGGGAGGGTAGTGAGGAGGGAGGAAAAACGATAAGAGGGGAGGGCGGAGAGAAGAAGGAGAGTTAGGAGGAAGAGAGTGTGGTGAGGCTGAGGGGAGGGGGGAAAGAAGTTAGAGAGAGTAGAGTGGGAAAAGTAAAAAGGAATGAAAGAGAGGAAAAAGAGGGGAGAATAGAGGGGAAGGGGGAAGAAAAGAATGCAGGAGGGAGGAGGGGAAGAAACAGGAAGGAAGCTTAAAGATGGGCTTTTGGAATGTAACGGGAGTGAAGGGAAAACAAGAAGGGTTTTAGGAAAGGACAAAAGAGTGGGATGTCGTGGGGTTGGTGGAGACGTGGCTGGAACAGAAGGAATGGGAGAATAGGATGCCAAAGGAGTTCAACTGGAGGATACAGGGTGCAAAGAAAGAAAGAGTTGGAAGAAAAGGAAGAGCAATAGGTGGGATAATGATGGGAGTCAGAAAAGGGTTAGAAGGGGAAGAAGAATGGGTGGAGGAGGAGGGTTTAATGATTAGAGAAGTAAGATGGAAGAAGGAGAAATGGAGATTGGCAATAGTTTACGTAAGCGGCAACTTGGACAAGATAATGGGTAAGATAAAATCGGTAAAGGAGAAGGAAGGGAGAGAGGAGAGATGGATAGTGGGGGGGGGGGGGGGCAATTTCAATGCGAGAACAGGGGAGAAAGGAGCGATGGAGAAGAGGAAGTTGAAAGAATATGTGATAGATTATATCTTTCAGTAAATAAAGTAAAAAATAAAGAAAATTAGAGGTGGTGGTGGAAATATTGAAAAAATGGAAGAAGAGATAATTAGTGAAGAAAAAGGAAGAATGGGAGAAGTAAAAGCAGAGGGGATAACGAATGTGAAGTGTAAGGAAAAAAAAATGAGAGCCGAGGAAGTGAAGTGTGATAAAAGTCTTATGCGAGAAGTAAAAAGAAAGAAGAAAACAAAATATGGGAGAGACAGATATGTGAAGTGAGCGGAGAGAAAAAAAGAAACGAGAGGTGGCGAATGAACATTGGTACAGTGAATGAGAAAGGGAATACATTTTAACGGAGAGAAATGGTGATGTGGGACGAGTGTTTTAAAAGGTGAATGGAACGGATAAAGTTTGGACGTGAAAGCGCGCGCGTTAGCGCGCGTGTGTGCTAGTCCTTTCTAAAGAAAGGGATGTTAAGTCGATACTCGCATATCTCGAAATTTATTGTTGCCGCTTTTCCGCGATGCCAATTGGTTCTCTCGCTGCGCTTACTTCATTTGCAGCTGTCATTGTATATTTTGACAGTTGTGTGTATCAAGAAATTATTAATAGTGTAATAGTAAAAGCATAATGTTAAAGCTAAATAGCGCGCGCGAAGCGCGCGTCTGTGGTTTCTAGTATTATAAAATTTTAATTGCTCTCTTCGAATTTCCTCTTCAGTTGATGGGAAATGTATATAACGAGGTCTCAAACGAGCCATTGCTTCACTGACTCTATGTACAATTCGTTGTGCACTTGTTGTGCTGACTCCTCCGAAATCTCCCATTGTAATTAAAAAAGATCCCGTTGGTATAAACGCAATGTTAAAAGTAATTGGCACATTGGTGGTATCGGATTATTACTTTAAGTATAAAAAGATATAAACTTAAATAGATAAATAGTTAAGGATAAATATGTTAATGTTCAGGATGCATGTTCAGGATATAGATTAACAAACCATTAATTAAAATATAAGTAAAGTTTCTTAAAAAAAATTTATATATATGTATGTATATGTATTAATCACTTGCGTTTATAAAATATTCCGTCTTACGTACCTTTCAGTCCTAAATACTAATTCTCCGTATATATGATTTAATATTGTTATTACAGTTTCTTTGTTTAAACGAAATCTCATTTTAAACTCAATGTCATCTAATTCTATAAAATAATTGACTCGTTCTTTAAAAATTCTTGGTCTTCGATATAAAATATTGATTATATCTTCATCATCGGATGAAGATAAAATATCATAATTATAATGTGCCATTCCTATTAATAAAAATATTTTTTTGTAAGTATGTAAAATGTTTTTATGTGTAAATTTATATCTTATTTATTTTATATACATAAATTTATAATTTTTTTATATCATAATTTTATATATTTGAATATTTATGACCAAGTTAATAAAGTAAAATATTGTTACAAGTTAAAATAACATTAATGATAAAATTATGGTTATTATAACAAATTCTACAATCGGTATAAATTATGATATTTATTGTTAGAATTAAGTTTCTGAGAATAAAAAAATATATGTATACGATACCGCGTGAAATATAATTTCTTTTATATTCTCTCTTTAGATGTCAAGATGCTGTAATATAATTTATTTCGATGTTTATAACCTCTTTGTATCTCTATACACACATTGAATCTCTATATTACATTCTAGTTATTTTTTTAAACTTCGTTTATCGTAGCTGAACGGCCAAAATTGAGCGTTCAAAATAAACTCAGTTTATTGCCGTTTAAATTTTGAACGAAACATGGTGGGAATGGAAATATGCGATAAACCAAGATTAAGCAAATGTCACTAGAGTTTAAGTTTTGAACCGAGTTGGTGAAAACGGGCATAAGTCGGTGAAGTGGAATAAGCAACCACATCCGCCAGCACGTGAGTGCCCGAAGCACCCCGCCCGGCGACACGCGATCACAACACCACCTCTCTTGGTCCCGACCGACCGTGGTTTTTTAATCGAGGTGTCCATTCCTCTCCCTCCTTGGCCGGTGAAGTGGAATAAGTAACCACGTTCGTCAGCACGAGGGCGCCCGCGCCCCTGCACGAGCGCCCCGCCCGGCGACACGCAATCACGACACCACCTCTCTCGGTCCCGACCGACCGTGGTTTTATTTTTTTTTAACGAGGTGTCCATTCCTCTTCCTCCTTGGCTGGTAGAAGGAGTAAACCCCCTCTTACGGTCCCAGCCGACCGGGCGGTTGAAATCAGGGCCGCCATCCCCTGCCGGGCGAAGAGGACTGAAGTCACCCAGGCTGGGTAGCTTGGGTCAGTTCTCTAAGCAGGGCACCCGGACCCCCGGTTTTTTATCTGAGTTTTCTTTCCCATAGGGCAGTCGGTCTCGATCAGGGGGATCAAACTCCGCGAGTTGTATGGCGACCGAGCTTTAGTTACTGGGTGCATGTTCCAGGCGGCAGCACAATCTGCTTTCTCCTTACCTCTCTTCCCGCTTGCTCACCAAACTCGTTAGCTGCCAAATCGCGCGAAATGTCGTTATGGTTATGCAGTATATGGTGTTGCTGATTTCGCTAATTTTACGTTATTATAAACCATTTACGGTGTTTCTTAGTGATAATTAATTAGTGCAAACACTCCTGTGATTCTGTGTGAAATTTGTGTAATATATTTATTGACGTTCGTGTGTGTGTGGTGTGACAACTTCCTGATAAGTGAAAAGAAGAAAATTTTTTCTATTTATTTATTACATATTGTTTATATATTATATACTTCCTTCCTTATTTTATAACCATAAATTATTTTTCAGACCATGGTTTATAAATGTTGCGTGCCTAAGTGCACGTCAAATAAACAAATTCCCTTGCACGTATTTCCGAAGGATGAACAAAGAAGAAGAAGTTGGTTAATAGCAATCCAAAGAATTGATTTAATTGGTAAGTTTATTAACAGAATTAACAGAAATGTCAAAAAAGTTAAATATATATATATGTCCTACTGTTTCTCATTTTCTATGATAGACTGGCAAACAGACAAAGAGACAGATAAACACGCACGCACGCACGCACACACACACACGCGCACACACACACACACACACACACACACACACACACGAGAAAGAGAGAGAGAAAATATATATACTTAATACATTTCGTATTTGCTTTAGATTTTGTGTTCATTTATCTTCAATTATATTATTTTTAGATAAAAGTCTTAAAAATGAAACATTTTTTCCCGATATTTAATAAAGAAGTAATTATTTAGTAAGTCTATCCAATTAGTGCCAATCTTTAAACAAATATACGTTCGTTAAGTATTATGATTTTCACCAGTGAGATGGGTTACGGATGTATGTCCATTTGAAAAACTATACCAATTAGATGGATTTTATTTAATAATTTCTTAATTAAGCATGGAAAAAATTGATCAGAACTTTTAAAATTTCTTCTTCATTCTAAAATAACATTTTGTAATTACTGAGTGGATTACAGGATTACGTAAGCATTGTGTTCCTGTCTAAGAGAACATAAAATCCGAGCTTTATCTCCACGATCAGTTCTCTATGGCCGGTATTCATAGTCAGATCTTATTTCAAGACCGTCTTAAGTAATGTCTTAAGACGCTAATACGGCTCTGTGATTGGTTCATGACATCTTATGATTGAACTTAAGACGGTCTTAAATATAAAAACCGACTATGAATACCGGCCTATGATAAAAGATATACATTGTAGTACATAAATTAATGTATAAAATATGTACTTCTGTTACAGATGCACCAAAACAAAGATTGGATAAATTAAGAATTTGCACCCTACATTTTTCTGACGATCTAATTTGTGATTACACAAAACGGCGAATTTTAAAAGAAATTGCAGTTCCTAATATTAATATAGCAGCCATTGATACACCAGATATTAATGTACCAGAAATACATGAACAGCCATGTTGCAATTACGAAGAAAATCCAAATGTACAGATCGCGAAAAATGTTGGATGTGAATCTAATTTAATACCAATTTTGGAAGAAACAGAAGAAATACAAGAAGAGGAAATAAATAACACAATTGAAGAAACAAGAGAAATACGAGGAGAGAAGAGAAACTACAGCGCAATGAAATCGTTTGAAAATATAATGAAAAAGAAATTGAGAAAAACGCAAAAACAATTATACAAGAAGAGAAAGTACATCCAGCTGCAACGTAAGAAAATGAAGGAATTGTGCAACAAAAATAAATGGGAGGACCTAATGAAGGATGTGACAAGTACACAAAAAATTTTCCTGGAAATAATATTAAAAAATTTGCATTGTAAACCAGAGGTATGTTATTTATACAGGATGTTAAGTAAAGATCGTCTCCTAGGCATATAGCATTATTTATCACGAATATTAAGTCAAACAGTTCTGAACCGTTTTTTTCCTTATCGCTTAATAAAATAGTAATTATTGAAAAAATTTTCCAATCGATGTCGTCCTTTAGCCAGGAGTACATCAATGAACCACGCGCCTAATAGTATGCGTGAGCGATTTGTTGCTAAGTTCGCCACTATTAAAAGCGGTTCATCGACGTACTGGTTAAAGGACAACGTTAATTGGATTGTTTTTATATAATAATTTCTGCTTTATTAGATGTATAATGGTTCAGAAGTTTTCGACACAATTTTTCGTGAGGAGTAACGCTTTGTACTTAATGGACGGTCTTTTCTTAACATTCTATATTTTTGTCATCATTTTCAGATACGTGCGCACGCGCACACGTACATAATACTTTTAGATGTAATTATGTAAGTTTAAAAAAGTAATGCTACTTGTTACATGTAAATAATTAGGTTTTTTATTTTTGTCACTTCTTAGTATTATTTTTAATTCATTTCTTATTTTTATTTTGTTTATTTATTACTTTTAAATTGATATAAAGGCCAATATTGAATTTCAAGGGGGGTCAAACTGAAGAAAAAGAGTATATCACAGGAAATACAAAGAAAAATAGCAGTTATATAATCACATATAACACTAATATATGTGATATGACAGTACAAGTAAGTTGACAGCACATATGATGTACAATGAAATGGGATGTGATTGCTGCCAAGATTTTTTTGCAAGTTTTTATATTTATATTGCATGTACATATGTATAATACATATGCATATTACATATGTATATAAATCTTTCTTTACTTTACTATTCTATTACTGGTGTGATTATATGATCGAAAAAAACAAAAAGACATTGCTTGTAACTAATAATGACTAAAACAAAGTAGTGCATTTTCTTTATAAAAATATCCTCTTGAATAGTTTGGATGGTTTTTCTGATTCTACAAATTTCTAAACTTACATATAATACATCCGTGCCTGTTCACTGGCCAATAATGCATGTGCACGCTAAATTACGTACATACACTCGTGCTTAATATTTTGTATTTTTAGCTTGTGCTTATATAATTAAGGTTATTGTATATAGTCTAAAATTTTAATAATTTAATCGTATTTATATAATACGCGTAAGAACATAAATTAAAACAGACACAACAATATGACGGATTAAATTTTAATTTCTAAAGATTTGATTTAAGTGTGAATTTAAAAATACTAGTTTCTAATCATTTATATCTAATCTTGCACTTGCATGTATTAACTTGAATATTTAGCTATTAATAATGTTGAATATTTTTTAGGGACAACGATATAATGCAAAACACAAAGCGTTTGCATTAACTTTATACAAGACAATGGGGAAGCATGCTTATACCTCTTTAAGAACAATTTTTAAACAAATTCCATCTATTCAAACTTTGCAGTCGGTGTTACATAAAATACCTTTGATTCCTGGATTGAACCCTTTCATCCTGAGACATTTGAAGAGTTTAGCTCCAAAAATGTCAAGGAAGGAGAAAGTGTGCATTCTTATGTGGGACGAGGTATCTATCCAACCCAAACTTACTTATGATCGCCGAAAGGATATCATATGTGGTTTTGAGGATTGGGGTAACAATCGTACGCAAAAATTTGCGGATCATTCTTTAGTTTTTATGCTACGAGGATTATATTCAGGTTGGAAAATGCCGGTTTCATTTAATTTTTGTGATAAGCAGACAAATACCGCACAATTAGTTAGATGTATCAAAGAACACATATTAAAATTACAACAAGCAGGCTTCTTCATTGTTGCTAGTGTCTGTGACCAAGGATCTTCCAATACAGCAGCGATAAAAGAATTAATATCTGTTAGCAATAAAAAGCGAAAATTGGAAAATATATCAGAGCGTAAGTATAATACACATACATACATGCACGTAGTCATATGGATACACAGTAATTATGTTAGCAAAAATAAAATGCATTTCTATAAATGTTTACTCTGTTACTAGGTGAAACTTTTGAAATAGGGGATAATGAAATTATACCGTTATTCGACCCACCGCATCTCATCAAAGGCATTAGAAATAATTTGTTAACGAAAGACCTGGCTATGAAAGTTACAAATAATAATGCGACAGAAATAGCATCGTGGGATGTAATAAAAACTGCATGGATTATGGATAAAGCGTTACATGTAACCCGTCCACATTTAAGAAAAATCACACCGGAACACATTATTGAAAATAAAATTAAAAAAATGCGTGTAAAACACGCAGTACAAGTTCTAAGCGGTACAATGGCCAGCGTCATCGAAACGTTCGTAAGATCGAAATGTAAGTATTTTTATAATAAATACATATTTAAATTATCAAGAAGGTACAAAATACATATTCAAGGAAAACAGAAAAGTCAAAATATGTTAATTTGATCTTATATTGATCAAATCGTGATAAAAAAATTTGATCAATATGAGGGTCAAATTGCCATTGTTTTGATTTTTCTGTTCTCCTTGAGAATATAACATGAATCTACACAATATATTTCATTCTAAAGATGTTGCAAGGATGTGATGACGTATATAGATGTCGTTACATCCATATAATGTTCCTATAAAGAGTTCTACAATGAGTTGCAAATGCCTTGTCGCCAGTCGCAAACGTCAGTCGTGATACGGTGATGTGATTCGTTAATAATGTTATTAGCAATTAGCGATAAGACATTTGCAACTTATTGTAGAACCCTCCTTACATGAAGTATGCTGTGTGTACAGTATACAAATACAGTTTTTTCTTGTTGCATGGGCAAAATGCATAGTAGATTTAAAAAATGTATTTTTATAATAATTATTATTATAAAAATAGCCGGGATTTAGTTGCACATTTCGGGCCGATTCCCGAGGCGACGCCTCCTATACCCCCACTGCCGCTCGAGGCTCAGCGGCCGAGCCGCCGATCGTTCACGTGACGCGTAATCTCAGGCGAAGTATTCTCGCTATTTGTAGAATAAATTTTAATCTACTTTTGTTTTATATGATTCACGCTTGTTGAAGTATAAAAAAGTGTAATTTGTACATGTAATATTTACATATAATGTATGTGAGGTACAAGAGGGTGGCAGTGTGGTCTTGTGGTAAAGCGCCAGACTCGTAATCCCGAGGACCCGGGTTCGAGTCCACCTGACCACAGGAATTGTTATATTCCAAACTGCACCCCCCGCACGAGTGGGGCTCGTGCGGAGAAACTGGGCTATCTTTCGGAGGAGAAATTAAATTTGAAATTGGTCGTCAAGCTTGGGGAGCTTGGGAGTTTTGGCACTAAACTCGCTCTTGTCCACTTGATTCACGCGCTGACTTACGCTCATGTTAATCATGATAACCCAGAAAAAGTACAAGGCAAATGCCTTGTCCTGATCAACAGGACTCTTCTTTTAAATGTATTCGGAGCAAAAATGTATTTCGGAGGAGAAATGGAGAAATTAAATTTGAATGTACTTCTTTGTATTTAGAAGTAACAGAAATTTCATATAAAGGTCTTTCTCCATAGTGGTCTTTGTATTTATCATCTCTTCTACATCCGCGATCAGCTGTGTGTTGGTCATTTTTGATAAAGTTCTAACGACTGCTTTAATCAAAAAATCAAATTTTCGAAAATCGTTAGAACTTTATCGAAAATGACCAACACACAGCTGATCGCGGATGTAGAAAAGATGATAAATACAAAGATCACTATGGAGAAAGACCTTTATATGAAATTTCTGTTACATCTAAATACAAAGAAGTACATTCAACTCCCAAGCTCCCCAAGCTTGACGACCAATTTCAAATTTAATTTCTCCTCCGAAAGATAGCCCAGTTTCTCCGCACGAGCCCCACTCGTGCGGGGGGTGCAGTTTGGAATATAACAATTCCTGTGGTCAGGACTCGAACCCGGGTCCTCGGGATTACGAGTCTGGCGCTTTACCACAAGACCACACTGCCACCCTCTTGTACCTCACATACATTATATATAAATATTACATGTACAAATTACACTTTTTATACTTCAACAAGCGTGAATCATATAAAACAAAAGTACCCATGTGCGAATCTCATAAAGGCTCAGTGCTGGCTTAGTACTGGTGCCAGAGTTACCAGTACTGGCTGACGATTCTGGGCCAGTACAAGCTAAGATCAGGGTCATTACTGGGACAATGTCGGAATGATAACACGGGTCCCAGTCTTGACGCCAACTTTGGCCCGACACAGAGTACTAGTACGGGGACAACACTGATTGCCAGTATTGGGCCAACTGTTGGCGCCAACTTTGGCCCGACACAGAGTACTAGTACGGGGACAACATTGATTGCCATATCATACTCGCGGCGTGTTGCTTTCGTGCCGCGGTCGTTACCTCCGGCGCTACTCGAGCAAAAAGCTTTCTAAATCCCCTCGCGGCGTGTTGCTTTCGCGCGGTTGTTACCTCCGGCGCCGCCCGAGCGAAAATTTTCTAAGTCGACCCAATACATGCCCAGTACTGAGCCGACTCTCGGCCGTAGATCAATATCATTTCTGGCCTTATACACGGTCAGTACTGAGACGAGACTCGGCTCAGAACAGAATATGGTTGCATGGGGGTACTGGTCACCGAGACTGGCACAATACTGATCTAACGGTTTATCCGTACTGGGGCAGTACCACCCATCAAGTCTTGGCAACCAATATTGTGCCACTGCTGGGCCATGCGGTCAACTCTGGCAGAAGTCCGACATTCGCACATGGGTAGATTGAAATTTATTCTACAAATAGCGAGAATACTTCGCCTGAGATTACGCGTCACGTGAACGATCGGCGGCTCGGCCGCTGAGCCTCGAGCGGCAGTGGGGGTATAGGAGGCGTCGCTTCGGGAATCGGCCCAAAATTTATTTTGTCACAAATAACGTAATAAGAATTAGATGCAAATTATATGTAAATACATGTGTTTGTATGTGCAGTAACTGTGAATATAGATAACGAAGATATTAACATCAAACAAGAAGAAGGATTAGCAACGTTGGAAGCCGTCGATTTCTTCAATAATCTTTTTGATTCTGTGAATGGAGATGCCAAAAATGACAACAGCAATGAACTGCGACGTCCAGTAACCGATAACAGTCAACATCACGCGTTCTGGGTGAGTGCGAAAAATAAATTACATAATATGGGATATGTAGAAAAAATGTCACATAAAATTATTACATCAGTGCCGTCTTTAAAAAACTGGTTATTTAGGTTTTATTAACGGTTAATGGTTTTGAAAAACTTTGGAAAGTACTTCATGATCAATGTAATTTTCATAAATTAAATACGCGTTATTGTAATCAAGATCCGTTGGAAAATTTTTTTGGACAAATTAGAAGCCATGCTATACGTAATGTTAATCCGACACCTAAACAATTTCAAGAGTCATTTCTCACTTTATTAGTTAATAACATGAAATCAGTTTCCTTAACACGTGGTAATTGCGAAGAATCTGATAGTGGAATATTATCTACATTAGAAAAATATTTACAAGAAAAACATAATATTTGTAATACATTTGAAAATGAAGAATCAGAATTAATTTCAAATATAAATGTATGCGATGACTCTATTATTGCATCGTCATTAGATAATTGGGAAGAAATTTTACGATTAATTTTGAAAGAAGTTAACTTTTGTATCGAATGTGAACATGATTTAAGAAGTAGTGAATTTCCAGTTTATATAAGACAAGTAATATGTTTAGTTAATAAGTTATTAAGAACGAGAAGTCATCAACGAAATATTTTGCAAATTATATTAAATTATTTGGAAACATGTACTTTCAATACAGATTGGCACGTATGTATTGAACATTATAATGATATATCAAAAATTGTAATGCGTATAATTACATTGAAAACTATTGTATTGTGGTGTGATAAGAAGAATAGATTATTAAATAATTGTGATATTGAAATTGTACAACGCGATGTTCTAAATGATATATTGGAAAGTAGACGAATGCGTACAAATAATAAAAATAATAAAAATAATAAAAATAATAAAAATGATAAAAATAATAAAAATAAAAAAAAGTTCATTTTAAAAATGTTAAGAATTTGTGAAACAAAAACAATGTATTACTTAATAATTATTATTGTATAGTGTGAGCGAGTATGAGTAGTTTAATTTAACATAGGTAGGTCCTTCTATTCCGATCAATTATCTACCTGAAGAAGTCATGTTTTCCCTACAGGAAGGCATGCCTTCAGGTTGTGGGTGGCTAGGGGTGGAGATAAGATCGGAAGAAAGATGTGACGTTTTAGCGAAAGCAAAATGGTAGCATCTGAGAAGAAATGTAGTGGAATGAATGAAGAATATAGGGTGTTTAATATTTATGTGTGTATATGCATGTATTCATTTTGTATTTTATTGTATTTGTGTTTTATATGTATTATTCATAGTGTTTATTTCATTGTATATTTCTTGTAATGTATGAATCTGTGTGTGCTTGTGTATAAGTGATGTGTGGGACACATATGTGTATTGCATCACCTTTTTTAACCACACCGGATATTTAATATTTCTTGATATTGATATCCGACAGTCCGCAGTCTGTTTAAAGTGGGACGGAAAAATGTAATGCATTGCATGTATGTATTTATGGAAAAAAATATGTTTAAAATATCAATATAGGTAAAATAATAATGAAATAATATTAGTTATTAATTACATTTGCATTAAATTTTATATATATTATAAAATTGTATATGAAATTACTTGCTATAAGGTATATGCACGCGCATGTACAGTTTAAAGTACCGCCAATTCCCCCACTACTTATTTTAGTTCATATCTCTGGGTGCATGTCATAGACGGCGCTGAAAGTGTCCCCCACTTTTCCAAGAGGGAGTTTGGACCCCCTGGTCTCGATCCTCCATCCTGCCGGAGCACCGGCGTGCAATGGATGTGGGATACAAGTCCAACCGCCCATTGGTTTTTATCGAGGTATCCGTCCTCTCCCACCTGCGGTTTTTTATCGAGGTGACCTTCCTCTAGGCCGGCAGGAGAATCACAATCTCCCTAACGGTCCCGGCCGACCGGGCGTTTGATGTCAGGGTCGCCATCCCTTACCGGCTGATGGAGTCTGGGAAGCCGCGTACGCGTCGATAGCCAGACTCCTAAGCAGGGCAGCCGGTCCCCCGATTTTTTCTCTGGGTTTTCCTTCCCATTGGACGGCTGGGTCACAGAGCAAGGCTCGTCCCTTACGGTCCCGTCCGACCGGGCGGACTTATTATAGAGGCCGCCTACCTCGCGAGTCCCCAAAGGGACTCCCCGGCCCAGAACAGCCGCAACGACTGCCCTAGGTTACGGTACTGATGTGCTCGGGCACTCCGGGTTCGCAAAACCCGTACCACTTGGTCCCCACCGGGCCCCTAAGGGTCCGGATGAGTCCCAAATGGCCCCTGGAGGGTGGCCGCCCGGTCCCGACCTCGGAATAAGTCCGAACGGGCCGGGCGGCCGGATCCCCCACCCTGCCGGACCACCGGCGTGCAATGGGTGAAGAAGCCAACCCCACCTCGAACCCCGCGGTTTTTTATCGAGGTTTTCCTTCCTCTAGGCCGGCGAGAGGAATCAAAATCCCCCTAACGGTCCCGGCCGACCGGGCGTTTGAAATCAGGGTCGCCTTCCTCTACCGGCGATTGGGACCAACCCGAAGGCCGGTCCCTAAGGGAGTCGCCGGGCACCCATTCTTCCCGCCCCTCCGGTCCGTAGACCGGCGGCAGGAAGGGTGGACTCTTAGACCCCGCACCTCACCAACGGGCCACCACGGTGACTTCTGTTCTAACAGAAGCCACCGGACATGGTCCGTCGGATCCGAACGGGGAGCCCCCTCGCCGCGCCAAGGCGGTCCACCACGAGGGGGTCGGTAAGGAGACCTGAAAAATCTTCTGTAATGGTAAATACCGCTCTCAGCCGAACCCGGAAACACGAACGAGGACGTGGCGGCTGCTGTCTCCATTTTTTGTTTTGTTTTTATTTATTTTTATTTTTTTTTGTTTTTTTGAAAATCTGAGGTCATATTCGTGATCAGCGACTTCGAAAACCCCCGAGTAACAAATTTCAGCTTGATCAAGAAACTTTTTACGAATTTGGTCCGCCATATTGGATCTGCCATTTTGAATTTTGAAAATCTGATGTCCGATTCGTAATCAGCGATCGCGAAAACACCCGAGTACCCAGTTTCAGCTTGATCAAGTAACGTTTTACAAATTCGGTCCGCCATCTAGAATTTAGAATATCTGACAACGGCTTCGTGATCAGCGACCCCGAAAACCCCTATGTACGATATTATACATGAATTCGGTAAATACTTTTCCTAATAATGAATTTTTCGCTTAAAAAGTGATATTTTTTACCATTTGTTTATTGATATCAACAAATTCGGCGACAATATTCACCAATTGCGTGTAATTTTAGATTCTCTGACATGTTACGATATTGAAATTACAAAAAAACCCGAAAAAATCGATTAAAAACTGGCTTAAAAACGGAAAAAATGATGGTAATCTAGGTGGGATAGATTCTATCCCGCTGTGCCGCAAAGGGTTAAAGAGATATCATTCTTTTTGTAATTGTAATAGATCACTTGAAGCGTGACTCTTCTTTGATAAGGTAACGTAATTTTGTGATGTGTATCACTTGGGTTATAATTTTTGGGAAATAAAGATACTACTGCTTAGGTTTTTTCTTTTAAAAATTAATTACTGTTTTTCATTTATCCTATTACAGTATAAACGTAAAGCCATTAGAGAATGAATGATAATGTACTAATATAAAAATACTTTACAATCATAAAAGTTATATAAAACATATATCGTACAATAACGATTGTCGCTGAGTAAATACTAAACGATGAGATATAATATAATGACGATGTAAGTAAAATACATAATACGGACACGGTGCGTGCTAAAGAAACGCAGTAAGTCAATTTTAAAGTAGAATAATAGTCAGCTAACACAAATGGTAAATATGCATACATATTCTTCGCAAAACAAGTATAAATTGTAAAACGATGCACCCCCACACATGCATCATTCCGGCGACGAGCTGCCGGATGCCGCCCGACGATCTCCGTCGGGCGAGGTAAGGGCGCGGTGCGCCCACCTTCTTTTTAAACGCCTAAAAACACCGCTGTGTGCGCGGCACTCCGCGGCACCAGCATCTCCCGGGTCTACGAAGAAGACCGAGGGGAGCCGATCGCCTCCGAGCGCGAGCGCGCTTACCGCCACCCCGATTCCGCTCCGCTCCGTCGGCGGCGCGGCTCGCGCGGGAATCGGCCTCCCCTCCCTAGCGTACCGCCGGGCGAGTATAAATTGCCGGCACCGCGAACGATAGACCACTCCGATCCGAGTCTAGCTACCCGTGCTCCGCTATCCTCGGAGACGAGTACCTTTCCGCTTCCTAGGCCAGCCTACGAAACGGGGTACAGCGTTCTGTGCCTCGTTCGAGAGTTCTCGAGCGCTGACCGCCTTCCTCCCAAGAAAAGCCCCGTCTGCCACGGTAACCAGGGGTCGAGCGTGCTCAGCCTCTCGACAAGTGTTCTTGCCGCGGAACAGCCGGACCTCCTAGACCACCGATCGGCCAGCCTAGTCCCTGGCCGTTTCGTTTCCTTCCCTACGCGCCGCGTAATTCGTAAACTCATCTCGAGAAAGACCGCGCCGTATAGCATACACGCGCCCGCGCCGCGAATCTCGCGCCGCGGGCCGACCAGCCATTGGCCGGCTTGAAGGCCCGCTCGCACGCGTACCGCGTCGCGCCGATACGGACCACCTGAATTCGCGTCCCGCACGCATAAACCGATGCGTTTCCGTACGTTGTAATTACCGCGACCTCGTCTAGATTATAAAACCGCCCGCGTTAGCCGCATGATTCGCAGGCATCTCCGTTGTACATATCGCGACAATATGATTGTAATTTGAACTACCGTAATAAACCACGTTTCGTATCAAAACTGCTTCTGTCTCTGGGCCTACCATCGAACTCCTGGTCCGGCGAGCTAGTCCGCGTTCGATATAAACAGCCAAAAGGCAGGCCGTTACATGGCGCCCGAACAGGGACCGTTTTGATCGTTCCGAGAGACAAAAGACAGGATACGCAATGCCAAAGGCGTGGATATATAAACTCACGAAAAACGAGCTAATCGAGAGCTCACGCGACGCGAACTCGACGCCGTCGGCACGATGGACGAGCTACGGCAACGCCTGAGTGCTCATGCGACCGATCATCCCGAGATGACGCGAACCGACGCCGCGGGGGGCAACGAGACGAAAAAGGTGCCTCCGATCATTATACAGCCGGCGGGAACGTTCCTCGCGCCGACGACGACCGGCTCGACGCCGGCTCCGGCAACACCGTACGAAGTTTTCTTTCCGGCAGTTAGCGATCGCCCGGCCGGATTCCCCGGCCAGGTCGTGGATCAAATAAGGAAATGGGGGTGCCATTTTGATGGCAAAGATCCGTCGCGTTTCTCGAGCGGCTAGAGGAACTTAAGGACGCGTACCAGATTTCCGGCGCGCAAATACTGGCGGGACTCCGGAGTTACTTAAGGGCGACGCGCTTCTGTGGTACCGGAATAACCGGCACACATGGCAGGGCTGGGAGGACTTCCACGCCGATTTCCGCGAATATTACCTCCCGCGACGATACCGCGCTCAACTCATTCGCGAAATCCAGACGCGAATGCAGCGACCGGACGAACCGTACCGCAAATTCGCCACCGAAATGCTCACCATGATGCGCCGAGCAACCGGGTTCACAGAGGAAGACCGGCTCGACGCGCTCTACGATAATATGCACCCGCGGTACCAGCTCTACATCCGACGCGATTCCGTCACCCAGACGCGCGAGATCCTGCGCCAGGCGGAGGAGTTCGAGCGCATAGAGGAGCAGACTCGCGCGCGACAGCCTGCCGCCCCGCTACCCGCGCTCGCCGCGACCGCCTACAACCGACACGAGTGTTGCTGGCGCTGTAAACAGCGCGGGCACACCCGTTTTGATTGCCGCCGGCCACCCAAACGATTTTGCTCACAATGTGGGCGGGACGGCGTGTTTACGCGTGATTGCCACCCGCCGTCGGGAAATGCCGCGCGGGCCGGGGAAGAGGCGGCCGTCCCCCGGTCCTCCGCTTAACCTACAAACCGCGTCCGCACCTGAGCGTCCGCGTAGCGGACCAAACGTTCGACGCTCTCTTAGACACCGGGTCCGAAGCCTCCTTCGTGAACGCGAGCACCGCGGAAACGTTGGCGGCAAACTTCACGATCACGACAATTACCGGGCGGGTATATCTCGCCGATGGGACGCGCGCGGACATCCCGGGTTAATTACGGTCCCCGTGACCGTACAAGGACGCATGTTTTGGCACCGGTTCCAAATCATGCCCAAGCTCGACTGCGATATGTTGATAGGCGTAGATCTGTGGGGCAAAATGGATTTCGCCATTCCGCCCCCGCCTCTGCCCAGCGCCGACACGATGGCGGCCACCGTCGGGGAAATCCACGAAGAAGACGCGGCGACCGAGGAGGACCGCCTCCGCCGTTTTCTGGCGGACGAACTCGCGAAGTTCGAAGGGGTGCAGGGCCCCACGGATCGCGGGGAACATGTAATCCGCGTAAAAACCGACCGTCCGGTTAAGCAGAGGTATCGACCGCGGAACCCGGCGATGCAGGCGATCATAGACGCAGAAGTCGAAAAAATGCTGCAGGACGGCATCATCGAGCCGTCGCACAGCGCCTGGAGCTCACCGATCGTGATCGTGCGAAAAAAGGACGGCAAACCGCGGTTTTGCATTGATTTCCGCTGGGTTAACGAGCTTACCGAAAAAGACGCGTATCCGCTACCGCAAATCACCGCGACGCTAGATAGATTAAGGGGGGCTCGGTACCTGTCAACCCTCGATCTCAAAAACGGGTACTGGCAGGTGCCCCTCGCGCCGGAGAGCCGGCCCGTAACCGCGTTTACGGTCCCCGGCAAGGGGCTGATGCAATTCCGGTTATGCCGTTCGGGCTGCATTCGGCCCCGGCAACTTTTCAGCGCTTGCTCGACTCGATCCTCGGTCCCGAATTATGGCCGCACGTGTTCGTATACTTGGATGACATCGTGATCGCCACCGAAACGTTCGAGGAGCATCTACGCGTTATGCGCGAAGTTTTCCGCCGACTCCGAGCCGCGAAGCTAAGGATTAACCGGAAAATGCCGTTTCTGTACCGACCGTATAAAGTATCTCGGCCACATCGTCGACCGCGACGGCATCCGCACCGACCCGGACAAGGTTAGCGCCGTCGCGAACTGGCCCGTGCCCCAGAACGTACGACACATCCGACAATTTTTAGGACTCGCGAGCTGGTACCGCCGGTTCATTAAAGACTTCGCCACCCTCGCCGCGCCGCTCACCGCGCTGACACGCAAACAGGCCCGCTGGGCCTGGGGGGAGGCCGAGCAAAACGCGTTCGACACCCTCAAACGCACGCTGACCACCGCGCCGGTCCTCGCCTGTCCGGACTTTACGCGGCAATTTCACCTCCAGACGGACGCCAGCACCACCGGGCTGGGGGCCGTCCTCACGCAGTACTTCCCGGAGGGCGAGCGTGTCATCGCATACGCTAGCCGCACATTGAATCACGCCGAGCGAAACTATAGCGCTACCGAACTGGAGTGTCTGGCAGTCGTATGGGGAATTAGGCGGATGCGCGATTACCTCGAGGGATACCGGTTCACGGTGATCACAGATCACCAATCGTTAAAGTGGCTACAGAAACTAGAGTCGCCGTCCGGCCGATTAGGACGTTGGTCCTTTGAATTGCAGCAGTACGACTTCGACGTGAAATACCGAAAAGGGCCCTGAACAAGGTGGCGGACGCGCTGTCGAGGCAATCCGAGCTCCTCAGCGTCACCACCCGAAGTGCCCGTGGTATACGCGCATGTGGCATACAGCCGAAAACGCGCCACACGAGGCACCCGATTTCCGAATAGACCAGGGCCGACTGTGGAAGCACGTGCTCCACAGCCTCGATTTTAAAGATACGCCGGCAGACGAACAATGGAAAGAGTGCGTACCAAAGGACCAGCGCCCCGAGATTCTCACGCGGTACCACGACGCCCCGACCGCCGGCCACTTGGGGATCGCCAAAACGATCGCGCGGATCGCGCAACGATTTTACTGGCCCGGCATGTTCCGCGATATCGCCCGGTACGTCCGCGAATGCCCGACCTGTCTCGCACATAAGGTCGCGCAAGAAAAACCGGCCGGCCAGCTGCACCCGACCGCACTCGAACGACCATGGCAACAAGTCACCATCGACCTCGTCGGCCCGTTACCACGATCCGCCGCCGGGCACATATGGTTACTCAATATGCAAGACCGTTTTACGAAATGGGTCGAGCTCCGCCCGCTACGACGCGCCACCGCGCCCGCGATCGCGAAGCACATTACCGAGACCATTATCCTCCGACACGGCTGCCCGGAGGAGATCCTGTCGGATAATGGTACACAATTAAAGTCGAAACAGCTCGCGAAGCTGCTAAACGAGTGCGGTATCCGACAACGTTTCACGCCGGCATATGCACCCCACTGCAACCCCGTAGAAAGAACTAATCGCGTCATTAAAACGATGATCGCGCAGTACGCTAAGAAACATCGAACGTGGGACGAGCACCTGCCAGAACTCCAGTTCGCGTATAACACCGCGGCGCACGACGCGACCGGGTACACGCCCGCATTTTTAAATCACGGCCGCGAATTACGCCGTCCCGGGAAAACGGCCTGCCGCCCGCCGCCGGCCCGGCCACCCCGATACACCGCCGTTTGAACGAAGCATACGAGCTCGTGCGCGTTCAATTAGCCCGCGCCTTCCAACGCCAAGAGAAATATTACAATCTTCGCCGCCGGGACTGGCGACCGCAGATCGGGGAATGGGTGTGGAAGCGCGACCGGCCCCTGTCGAACAAAGAAGCCGCGTTCAACGCAAAGCTCGCGCCAAAATTTATCGGTCCGCTCGAAGTGCGACGCATCATCTCGCCAGTAATAGTCGACCTCCGTAGCCGCCAGGGAAAATGGTACCGTCACGTGCATGTACAGGATCTCAAACGCGCGCCTACCGATACGACACCCGTCCTACATGATTCCGACCTGGAAGGGAACCCGCCGACGAGACCGCCGCCGCGACCGTGCGTTGCGAATCCACGCCGGCGACCCGCGCCGAAACTATTAGCGCCGACAAAAATATTATGGTAAGGTACCGTGAAACGTATTGTCGACGCGTAAGATCACCGTGGAATATTATTGTCACACCGAACAAAATAAAGATGGTACGACCTTTCCCCCCGAGCGAGCCGGGAAAACCGGCGACGATAGGAAGCGAGCGAACAAACGCGGCCACCGATCCGTCAGATCGACTGTCACCATGACGGAAGACACAGCGACGGAGCAAGCTACGGAGCGAGATGTCCTGCGGGAAATCAAGGAGATCCTCAACGAAGACGCAGAGCCGTACGATCCCGCCAACCCCGGGATCGGGCACGGATGGGCCACGCTCTACCGGGGCGATCCGAGCCCACGCCGCTACCAACGCGGAGAGACACGCACCTCCACGGGCATGGCCCCGCATCGGCACCATCGTCCAGAGGTCCGACACGGCCAACAGGGCGAAGCAGGCTTGGCTAACCACGCCACCGCCACCGCTACCACGGCGCCTGCAGCAGCGCCAGCCGACGGTTCCGCTAAGACCACGGCCAGCCCTCAACCCGGCTCGGGTGATGGGCCCACTGCCGCCTCCGCCGATACCAATCCTCGTCGCGCCCGGGATCACCGTGGACGTTGCCACACTTCGCAGGCCACGTCTCCCGCGAGTACAAGGCACGACTCTGGAACCGACGCTGGCATATTCGGTTCAACGGAGACGGATCGATCCGGTGGATCAAAGAGAAGTCCCGGAACACCACGGGGTAGGTCCAGCCCAGGTCAGCCGGCTACCCCGACCGGCCAGCAACATATGCCTCTAGATTCAGGCATCCTGAGGGGGGGGGTGATGTAACGATGCACCCCCCACACATGCATCATTCCCGGCGACGAGACTGCCGGATGCCGCCCGACGATCTCCGTCGGGCGAGGTAAGGGCGCGGTGCGCCCACCTTATTTTAACGCCTAAAACAACCGCTGTGTGCGCGCACGCCGCGGCACAGCATCTTCCGGGTCTACGAAGAAGGACCGAGGGGAGCCGATCGCCTCCGAGCGCGAGCGCGCTTACCGCCACCCCGATTCCGCTCCGCTCCGTCGGCGGCGCGGCTCGCGCGGGAATCGGCCTCCCCTCCCTAGCGTACCGCCCGGGCGAGTATAAATTACCGGCGCCGCGAACGATACACACACTCCGATCCGAGTCTAGCTACCCGTGCTCCGCTATCCTCGGAGACGAGTACCTTTCCGCTTCCTAGGCCAGCCTACGAAACGGGGTACAGCGTTCTGTGCCTCGTTCGAGAGTTCTCGAGCGCTGACCGCCTTCCTACCAAGAAAAGCCCCGTCTGCCACGGTAACCAGGGGTCGAGCGTGCTCAGCCTCTCGACAAGTGTTCTTGCCGCCGGAACAGCCGGACCTCCTAGACCACCGATCGGCCAGCCTAGTCCCTGGCCGTTTCGTTTCCTTCCCTACGCGCCGCGTAATTCGTAAACTCATCTCGCGAGAAAGACCGCGCCGTATAGCATACACGCGCCCGCGCCGCGAATCTCGCGCCGCGGGCCGACCAGCCATTGGCCGGCCTGAAGGCCCGTTCGCACGCGTACCGCGTCGCGCCGATACGGACCACCTGATTTACGTTCGCCGCATACACCGAATACTTTGTAATTATTGCGACCGTCTTGTAAAGTATAATCCGCCCGCGTCCGCCGCGTAAACCGATTGCGTTTCCGTACTGTTGTAATATCGCGACCGTCTTATAAAATATAATCCGCTCGCGTCCGCCGCATACACCGAATACTTTGTAATTATTGCGACCGTCGTGTAAAGTATAATCCGCCCGGTCCGCCGCGTAAACAGATTTTGTAATTCGCGACCGTTCTTATAAATATAACCGCTCGCGTCCGCCGCATAACCGATGCCGTTTCCCGGTTGTGTTTTACCGGACGTTTTGTAATTACCGCGACCCTCGTCTAGATTATAAACCGCCCGCGTTAGCCGCATGATTCGCAGGCATCTCGTTGTACATATCGCGACAATATGATTGTAATTTGAACTACCGTAAATAAACCACGTTTCGTATCAAAACTGCCTTCGGTCTCTGGGCCTACCATCGAACTCCTGGTCCGGCGAGCTAGTCCGCGTTCGATATAAACAGCCAAAGGCAGGCCGTTAC
>JASTWL010001388.1:0-40376 GCA_035220575.1 Temnothorax rugatulus | reverse complement strand
TAGAAAATGATGCAGAGAGACATGCACAGCGAAGAGAACGACAGCGAGAAAGTGAGAGTAAGGAGGAAAGGAAAAAGAGATTAGAAAATGATGCAGAGAGACATGCACAGCAAAGGGTGTTAGAAACTGATGAGGCAAGGATACAACGTTTAGAAGGAGATGCCCAGAGACATACTCAAAGGAGAGCCGACGAAAATGAGGAAGCAAGAAGAAAACGAGTGGAAGTTGTTTCACAAAGACGTGCATACAGGCATGCTGAGAGAATACGCCAAGAAAGAGACTTGAATTATCATGTTGCGCTTATTGCAAAGGAGAAGGAAATTAAAGTAAAAGTTCACAAATTAGGTCCAATGAATGTGATATGCAATTTTTGCAAATCATTAACTTTGAATGTGAAAAAGAAATAAAGGAATATTCACATATTGTTGCCAAAAGGGAAAGATAAATTTGGAACCAATAAAATGTCCGGAATTTTTACGAAAATTATACATGGGAAAAGATGCTCAATCTAGGAATTTCTTGAAGAACATTCGTACATATAATAGTGCATTAGCAATGGCTTCGATGGGTGCTCCAGGAAATAGGAATCCTTTAGAAGTAGTGAATATTGCGCCTTATTGTTTGAAAATTCATGGGCAATATCATCATTTGACCTCGACGTCAATGCGTCCAGGAGAAGGGGGAAGCTCCACGTTTTGCACAGCTTTATTTATAGATACTGAAGAAGCTGTAAGTCAAAGATTAAAAAGGAAGCAAATAAGGCTGTGATGCAAGTTTGATGAGAGAGTTGACAATTCTCATGGAGCATGACAATTCATTAGCTACGACGTTTAAGATGATGCGTCAGATAGAAATAGATTTAAATCCTCAGGGTACTCAAGCACCAAATTTGATGTTGTCGTTCAGAAAAGATCCGAAACAGGATAAAAGAAGGTATAATGCCCCATGTGCAAATGAATAGCCGTGGTCTTTAATAATGTTGATGGTGAGCCTCCATTTGAGAGAGACATTAGGATATATAACAAAAATTCGAATGATGTCCAACAAAATATCAATTCTGGATAAAAGGTGTGACCCAATGTGTTATCCTTTATTATATCCATATGGTAACGATGGATGACATTCTGAAATGAAATCAAATAATCCTCTATATCAAGGATATAAAATTTCTCAGATGAATTATTATGCTTACTTGCTGGCACCTAGAAAAGAATTTAGTCAATTTAAAATGGCAGGCAAGTTGAGGTGTCAATTCATATTAGATGCCTATATGAAAACTGAGGCTAACAGACTTAATTATATTAAATTAAATCAGCCGAAGATAAGAGCAGAACTGTATTCAGGATTAATGGATCACTTAGATAATCGAGAACAAAATGAAGGAATTAAAGCTGGTATACCAGTAATATTACCATCATCATTTATGGGAAGTCCAAGGAATATGCAAGAAAGATATCAAGATGCAATGTCTATGGTAAGAAAGTTTGGGAAACCAGACATCTTTTTACAATGACATGCAATCCACAGTCTCCGTCAATTAAGGAAAATCTTGATGGATGTCAGGTAGAATATCGTCCAGATTTAGTAGCAAAAACCTTTAACTTGGATGTAAAAGAACTGATGAAAGATCTAATGCAAAAGGAAATTTTCGGAAAAATCATAGCTTATGTAGGTGTAATTGAGTTCCAAAAAAGAGGATTACCACATTTGCATTTACTTGCAATGTTAGCCCACACAGCAGAGGAAATATGAGGGATATACTGAATTTATCCCGTAAATCCCAAATATATCGTAATATCCTTAAAATATTATCAGTATATCATGACATATATTATACTGAAACGCTTTTGTACAGAACATTTACAGGATATCTTGTTAAGAGATATATGGGGATTCTAAAAAGAAAATCCACACGATATCGTGAAAATATATGTCAGACGATATGATAAAAACATGTAGTAGATGGAAGAAAACACTGATAAAAGTATATATAGCGAGTACTTTATTAATAACTGGCAATAATCTATCAGTCTATACATAAATGTATATATCTTCTTAACTTTTAACTGTTCTTCATTATTAATACTAACTGAACTCTACTACTCAACCGCGCCTGCGCATGTTGATGCGCGACAAGCGCGTGAGGGCGTGAGGCGTGAGGCGTGAGGCGGCGGCATAGTGAGTTACATAGTCACATAGTTATAGAGTGCGGCGAATGTATAATAACGAACAGAATCAATGAGAAACAAGTTTTTGCAATTTCTATATACGTAAGTAGATGAAATAAACTAAAATAATAGCTAGTAGGTTTCATATAAACTTAGCTTCTTATCTCAGTGCCTTTTTTTATAGCTAATAGTAGCACAAGTTGCAAATCTAACCTTACTTTTCTTCTCATTGTTACACAACAAATTATTGTTATTGTTGTTACACCATTATATTATATTTATATTATATTTACTATTATATGTGTTCGTAGTTTTTGTTGCTGTATATATCCTGCTTTCATACTACTGACCGGTATTTTTGCAAGAAACTCTAGTGCGACGTAAGGTGCCCACACCGATATCAAGCAAGTCTGGTGGAAGCCTGCATTGAGCACACACGTGTTTACATCATTGCTTCTTGCTTTGAGTATAAAAAATTATATATTTTTGTATGTTTTGTATTCTTAATTGTTGTTCCGTCCTTCATATTTTCGAATTTTGCTAAATACTACATAAAATCGTTACTGATCAAATCGGTCCTTTAAAGGGAGGCCAAACGCCATTACCAAGAAAAAAAAAAAAAAAACAAGATATCCTGCTTTCAAAAGGTAAAACATGAACAACAGAAAGAGAACAAAAAAAGATATAAGTTTAATCACAGATAGACATTATAGGAGATTGATAGAAACTGAAAAAAAGAAATGTTGCAATGAAATATTTTCATCTCTAACTGATACTTCAATTGAATAATAATTTCACTGACGCAGATGAATCATCTAATAAAATATTAATAAGCACCGATATAGAGAGAGAGAGTGAAACTTTTGCAAATGATACAGCAGTCACATCAGACTTTGTTGAAAACTGTTCAGTTACTCACCGTAATGAAGATATACATTCAAATATAGAACTTGATGAATCGGAAAATTTTTTGTCTGATACTTTAAAATTAAAACTCTTTCTAAGAAATTGGGCTACAAAAAATCAAATCACAAACTCTTCATTATCAGAATTATTATGTGCATTAAAGAATCATCAATGTTTTGATACATTATGTTGTGATGCAAGAACATTACTTAAAACACCTTTGCAATATGAAATAAAACTGTTGTACCAGGGATATATATGCATTTTGGATTACGTGATGGTATAAAAAATACAATAGAAGAATATACTTTATCATCAACTTGTATCGAAGTAGCTATTAATGTAGATGGACTTCCACTCAGTAAATCTTCAAATAGCTCATTTTGGCCAATTTTGGGATCTATTGTACCCCATGGAAAGGTTTTCATTATTGGAGTTTATCATGGTGATGAGAAACCAAAAAATGTTAATGATTTTTTACATGATTTTGTTGCAGAAACTGTAGAATTATACGCAAGTGGAATTTTTATTAATAATTTTCTATATCAGTTTAAAATTAAATATTTTGTATGTGATGCCCCTGCAAAATCATATATTCTTCAATGTAGAGGACATACTGGGTATTTTAGTTGCACGAAATGTACAGTTGAAGGTATTTACAGACAAAGAAGAATTTGTTTTCCGGAAATAAATGCATCTAAACGTACAGACAAAGATTTTAGAATGCATACTGACGATTCTTACCATTTATCATATACTTCACTTGATAAAATTCCTGATCTTGATTTTGTACGTGATTTTGTACTCGATCCCATGCATTTAGTATTTTTAGGTATCATACGTAAATTGATTTATTTATGGTTAAGTGGAGATACAGGATGTCGTTTATCACATCATGACATAGAAAAAATTTCAAATGAACTTGAAAAGTTAAGACGTTACACGCCCAGAGAATTTGTTCGTAAACCGCGCTCATTGAAATATGCAAAACTATGGAAAGCTACTGAATATCGTCAGATACTTTTATATACTGGTCCAATAGTATTGAAATCTGTTTTATCAAAAGATGCTTACAAGCATTTTCTAAGCTTGCATGTAGCTATCAGAATATTGAGTAAGGAAGACACGAAAGATGCATATGCAGAATATTCCAAAAAATTACTGGAACATTTTGTTAAGTCTTTTATAAAATTATATGGAAAACATCATGTATCGCATAATGTGCATGGCTTGATTCACCTTGTTGAGGATGTCAAAAGTTTTGGTACTTTAGATAATTTCAGTGCTTTCAAATTTGAGAATTTTATGCAAGTACTAAAACGATTAGTAAGAAAAAATGATAAGCCCTTACAACAATTATTTCGACGATACCATGAGGCACAACATGTAACAATTAAAAAAAACACAATAAATAAGAAGCTCCATCCTATAAAAGTTACACGTCATTACAATGGTCTTTTATATACTGCAGCTGAATGTATCTACTTTAGATTAGATGCTAATAATATCGCAAATGATTGTTGTGGATTAAAAGATAATACTATATTACTAATGACTATAATATAGCACACTTTACTGAAACTACAGAATTAATGATATTGGGTTACGAGTTTGAGTGCAAGCAAAATTTTTACAATGTACCATGTGATTCATCTCTTCTTCATATATATAAAGTATCTAAAAAATCTAACTTGAAAATGTGGCCTTTGTCTGCTGTTAATTTAAAATACGCTAAGTATCCATGTGGCAATGATGAATTCATTGTTGTTCCTATTTTACATAGCGAAATAATGGAAGGAGCAGAATTTTGATTCTTAAAAGATATATCTTTTGCTTAGCAGGATACAATTATTATTATAAATATTTTGTTTATGTGTTCTACATTATTTTTTATTATATGTAATATGTTTTAATATATGTATTTTTATGGTAATTATGCAGTATAGGGGAGGCACCTCCGATGACCTTGACCTTGACATATGTTGTCAAGGTCACCCTCCTGAGTGACCTTCAGAAGGTTTTAGCCGTCGCTCGCTATTCGTTAAAAAGTTATTAACAAAAAAAATTTGGAAAATATAGCAGCTATTTTGAGTATTGGAAGGCATAAATGACTAATATAAAAGGGACATCCTCTCCGATGACCTTAACCTTGACATATGTTGTCAAGGTCACCCTCCTGAGTGACCTTCAGAAGGTTTTAGCCGTCGCTCGCTATTCGTTAAAAAGTTATTAACAAAAAAAGTTTGAAAAATATAGCAGCTATTTTGAGTATTGGAAGGCATAAATAACTAATATATACGTGTGTGTGCCCTGCTTTAAAGAAAATCACAACTTCTATAAAGCAGGACATACATTGTTAATAACTTTTTAACGAATAGCGAGCGACGGCTAAAACCTTCTGAAGGTCACTCAGGAGGGTGACCTTGACAACATATGTCAAGGTCAAGGTCATCGGAGGTGCCTCCCCTATACTGCATAATTGTGTGTGTGCCCTGCTTTAAAGAAAATCACAACTTCTATAATTATAACTATAGAAGTTGTGATTTTCTTTAAAGCAGGGCACACACACGTATATATTAGTTATTTATGCCTTTCAATACTCAAAATAGCTGCTATATTTTCCAAACTTTTTTTGTTAATAACTTTTTAACGAATAGCGAGCGACGGCTAAAACCTTCTGAAGGTCACTCAGGAGGGTGACCTTGACAACATATGTCAAGGTTAAGGTCATCGGAGAGGATGTCCCTTTTATATTAGTCATTTATGCCTTCCAATACTCAAAATAGCTGCTATATTTTCCAAATTTTTTTTGTTAATAACTTTTTAACGAATAGCGAGCGACGGCTAAAACCTTCTGAAGGTCACTCAGGAGGGTGACCTTGACAACATATGTCAAGGTCAAGGTCATCGGAGGTGCCTCCCCTATACTGCATAATTACCATTTTTATTATATAACATTTATATGTAAATGTATGTGTCTAATTATTTTAGATAAAAGAAAGATAACTGTTTTATAATACAGTTACAAACATGTATCATCAGGAAAGTTTATACTGCATAGTAGAATTTTCTGATGGTATGCAACTCATACCGTCTAATTGGTTTAATGCTTCTAAAACTAAGGCATACTGGCCTAACTTTACAAATTTGAAAAAATATGATAAAAGTGTACAAAATATGGAGCCTGTTGGAAAAAATTGGACTTTATGTGACGTATTAAGGATATTAGGTAGTGCTGGTAAATAAAAATTTGCAATATACATTTTGTGACAAGCACTTAAGCATTTTATATTATTTTAACAAATATTTCTAATAAGTTTATAAAAACACTATTTTATTGTTTCAGAATCTTTTGAGTCTGGGAAAAGAAAATTAAAATTAGCTGAGATGTATTCAGATTTAAATACTGATGTCAGTGATGATGAACAATCAAAAAAGGACAGAAAAATAAGAGCTGCAAAAAAACACGATAGTGAAACTGATTCAGATTCAGAAACTGATGAAACTGTACTTGCGTTATTTCCTAAATTGCATTCGTCCAAAGCTATAAACACTAAGAAAACTATACCAAATAATGACTGCGAAAACGTCTTATGTGAAAACGCTACACAGCAGCCTACTTGTTCTAAAGCAGCTCAATTAGACAGTCATATTAAACCCGCTTCAAAATCTAAAAATCTTACAAAGACTAGAAAGAATGATGACATACAAGAGGTGACTTTAAAAAATAAAAAAACAAAGAAAGATGATACTGAACGACGTATGCAGGAAATTTCCAAAGAAAATATGCAGCCCCGTGGTACGTGCGTTTATATGATTATTACAATCCATAATTAAATATTTTTATGTTATTATTTTATATATTGTGAATGCGTATGCATGCGTGTATGTGTGCGCGCGTGTGTGCAGTTATAATATAAAGGTTTCTATATTACAAAGTTATTAGCACAGAAATATAATGAACTAATAAACATTTAATAATTTTAACATATAGGAGAAAAAGAGTTTCAACAATTTATGATAGAAAATATGATCGATACTAAATATTCATTAAAACGTTGCGAAAATATTTTGGCGAATATATTGACTACAGTCAACACTTCTGATGTATCAAAACAAGAAGAAAATTCTACATTTACAAATAATATATTAGATGAATTTCCCATAGCAGATTTGGAAACTGTGAAAAAAGTCGAACATCAATTACAAAAAAATAAATCATACAAAAATGCAGTGGTAAGAAAAATCGCATATTTTACATGACTATATGTTTATGCTTTTTGCACTCTACATATAAATTAGGTCCTGAACAAAAAAAAGTCCTCTACCATTTTGCAAACAATCTCGCAAAATTGATTTATTAATTATTAATTATTAATTATTGAAAATGGTCATATATAGAGGCTTCTGTAATTAATAACTCTAAAATTTGTGTAGTTATTTGCAACCTGGTAAAGGACTTTTTTGTTCAATGGCCTAATGTACAAGTATACGGTGATTGTTGTACCTATAACGACATGTTCAAGATTCGAGGTTCAAGGTTTAATATACTGATGTCTGTCGCTAGGTACAGAAATTTTATGTGTGCATGTATGTGTGCCATATAATAAATCATTGATTTATAACTGTCAAAATATCCATTATATAAATCTTCAAATTTAAGTATGTATCCAATCGCAATCTTAAATGTTACTAATTATATTAATTCGTCATTCTTTTTTCAGGTAAAAATGTTGAGTATGGTAGGAGGACATGGTTTAAAATCTATTGTTCTCAACATCTTGACACGTACATTAAATAACACTGTTGCTACGAAGTACAGTTGGGTTGGTGGGAAAAAGAAACTTGTATTTTCTAATCTATTTTTGTGGAAGATTATATTAGGTGAGTAAAAAAGAGAGAATGTCTTATTAAAATGAATGCTAATAATTACAGTGTGCGCACGCGCGCGTGCCGACACAAACACACGCACAGCTTAAATACTGAATTTTTCATAATTATAATTGTAAACATTTTTGTATTATATTAGATGTTGTCAGACGACATATTCCTAATGCAATTGAATCTGATATTTCGAAATATATAAAAATATGGTTAGCGCATGCACCAGAAAGATTGCAAAGAGAGGAAAGGTGATTATATTTGTTATACGTTTTTATTTAATGTTTTTTAATATTTTATTTTACTGAAAAAAACTAAAATTATAATAATTAAATAATTCGTTTTTTCAGAAAAAATGAAAAGCAGGTAGAAAACGCTAGCGATGATGATATCAGATTGCAAAGAGAGGAAAGGTGATTATATTTGTTATACGTTTTTATTTAATGTCATTTAATATTTTATTTTACTGAAAAAAACTAAAATTATAATAATTAAATAATTTGTTTTTTCAGAAAAAATAAAAAGCAGGTTGAAAACGCCAGCGATGATGATGATATCGGATTGCAAAGAAAGAATAGGTGATTATATTCGTTATACGTTTTTATTTAATGTCATTTAAGGGTCGGCAGGAGACACGGCCAAACTCAGGTACACTCGGGTGCACTTTCTGCACTAAGTGCCTTTAAACTGCACTTTAACTCCGTATTTTATTTATTATAAATTTTTAAGAGCAAAAATGCAAAATCGGGCTCTTTAGCTCCCTGCATTATTATATAAAGAATATATAAAAAAAAATTCACGAATCTATGTAACTTATTTTATGAGAAATATGGATATTACGAGTCCGTAATTCGTAATATCCATATTTCTCATAAAATAAGTTACATACATTCGTGAATTTTTTTTTATATATTCTTTATATAATAATGCAGGGAGCTAAAGAGCCCGATTTTGCATTTTTGCTCTTAAAAATTTATAATAAATAAAATACGGAGTTAAAGTGCAGTTTAAAGGCACTTAGTGCAGAAAGTGCACCCGAGTGTACCTGAGTTTGGCCGTGTCTCCTGCCGACCCTTAATAGACAGATTGCCAAAGGTCCGGGTTGAGACGAGACCAGCATTTCTCACTGGTTTCAGCGCCATACCGTGTAGCGGCCAATGCAGTAACTACGTTCTTAAGATAAAGCGGGTCATTTTCGGACGAAGTCGCTAATAGTCGATAAGTCGCGTCGCTATTTTCTGTAACTCTTATAACTATACAGTTTCGTTATCATCGTTATATTATCGTTGTGCAGATATAATATATGATAAAAAAGTTGCGCAACGACAATATAATGATAACGAATTGTTGTTAATAGCAGAGAGAAACCTGAGAGCGGCCACCGGGATCATTCCGTTCCAGCGGACGTATACTGACGCGCCGCCTGAGAAAGTGGACGTCAACTACGTCGTTACGCTCGGTAACGGTACACACATGGTTCGTGTCCGTGCTATGGTTCGTGTCCGAACTACTCAGAAGGAGGGGATATGCCAGTCGGTTGATTCGGCACTCGGCAAGTTTCGAGCGGGGAGAGAAGGGCAGACATACGATCTGCTGTCTCCTTCTCTCTTGAGCTGTGACGTAACTGCTTAGCACGCGCCGGCTATGCGACGTTGCCTCGATGCCACGCATTTCGGATATCGCGTCTCGTGTCTCGCCGAGTGCCGAGTCTCGAGTTGGCAAATCGACGATGCGCTATACGTTACATTTGCGTTTATATTTACAAATTTTAATTTTATATTATAAATATATATATATATATATATATATATATATATATATATATATATGGGCAGATCCATTACTTTTCGACCAAAAGTTGCGGGGGTGGGTCACCGATTTTGATGCCGATTTTTTCCTCGAAAGTACACTAGAAAAGGAGATGATCCTGAAAATTTGAGCCCGATTCGATCAAATCCGGCCGCTGGAGAATTGTTTGAATTTTGAAAAAAGTCGATTTTTCAGTCATTTTCAAAAATTTATATCTCAGCTTCTATATAACTTAGAGACTCGTTTGAGGCCGCATTCTTTTCTGTAAACCCTCTATTTTTAAGGAAAAAATTGGTCATTGGTTTACACTCAAGTCCGGCTTCACGGCGAGCTGCTAACTAAACCACTGTTTTAGAGAAATTTTGCCTATTTTTGAAATGCTGTCATATCTACAGTTTTCGAAGTAGAGGGTTGATCAGCAGCTGATATTTTTTGTTCAGGTATACTCTGAAGAAATCTACCCACTTTTTACTTGATTGCTTCTATTTCGTTAAGTTATGGCCATCTAAAGCCGATCGATTTTCGAAAAATCGCCATTTTCAGATAGCCAGAACTTTTTTCTTTCAACTCGAAATCCTTTGAAATTTTCAGGGAATATACTTCATTATATCCTTAAACAACCCTGAAAATTTCAATTTTGGAATAGAAGTGGTTTCCGAGTTATGAAGTTTTTAAAATGTCAACTTTTCGATTTAATATGACATTTTTTGTGGTTTTATCATCAATTTTGTAAATTTAATGTAAATAATTGACATTTTTCGGAAAATATATTCAAAAATAAGGAGCAAAACGGATTGTTTGAGAAAATTGAGGGAAAAAATTAATATTTTTTATTTTGATTTATTTGTTTAAAATTTTTAAAAAGTAAATATTTGTTCATTTCTTTTAATAATATGTTGAATACAAATTTCCAAAGTATTTGAGAACTATCACATAAAACTGTACCATCTTTAACAATAAACATTAAAAATAACAGTATTAACGTTAGTACTATAAACTTTGAACAATTTTAAACAAATAAAGTACAATGTCTCAGGATTATTTTGGGACCATAATCACGCGAGCACCTAATTCTTTGACGATTCTGTAACGAGTTATAGGGCGCTGCGCGCGCGTTCCATGAGTTAATTAATTAATTTCAACCCTATACAGCTAGCACTAAATTCGAATCGTGGTATTTTCTTAAAGTACAATGTCTCAGGATAATTTTAAGACCATAATCACGCGAGCACCTAATTCTTTGACGATTCTGTAACGAACTTTAGAGCGCGGCGCGCGCGCTCCATGAGTTAATTAATTAATTTCAACCCTATACAGCTAGCACTAAATTCGAATCGTGGTATTTTCTTAAAGTACAATGTCTCAGGATTATTTTAAGACCATAATCATGCGAGCACCTAATTCTTTGACGATTCTACAACGAACTTTGTGCGCGCTTTATAGTTCGTCACAGAATCGTCAAAGAATTAGGTGCTCGCGTGATTATGGTCTTAAAATAATCCTGAGACATTGTACTTTAAGAAAATACCACGATTCGAATTTAGTGCTAGCTGAATAGGGTTGAAATTAATTAATTAACTCATGGAGCGCGCGCGCCGCGCTCTAAAGTTCGTTACAGAATCGTCAAAAAATTAGGTGCTCGCGTGATTATGGTCTTAAAATAATCCTGAGACATTGTACTTTAAGAAAATACCACGATTCGAATTTAGTGCTAGCTCCATAGCGTTGAAATTAATTAATTTATCCATGGAGCGCGCGCGCCGCGGATAAACTAATTAATTTCAACGCGATGCAGCTAGCACTACATTCCAATAGTGGTATTTTTTGAAAGTACGATGTCTGAGAATTATTTTAATACTATAATCATGCGAGCAACTAATTCGTAAACGATCAGATGACGGAACTTAGTGCTCAGCGCCAATGGCTGGTCTAAGTTAATTATCGTAATTGTTTTACTGTTAGCAATGAACTCAGATTTGGGAAATATATGTTTTCGATCATTTTAGTAACGAATATATTCATGCAGCAAATTTTTTAAGTGTTTGTGTCGACCGCGACGGTACTGTGTTTAATATATAGTAGTATATTTAAATAAATGTTATAATCTGTCAATATTTTATCGTTATTTTAGAGCACTTAATTAGCACTTAATTAGCACTAAATTATAGTGTACTTGTCTTCTCTTGATATGGGGGGTCCAGCTTTATGGCAAGCTGGACCCCCCATTTTTTACGCGATTTCCTGCTAAACGGTTCGAGCACCAAATTTCGGACTAGGGCACTTAATTAGCACCTGAATAGCACTAAATTTTTGATCTAGTGCGAACTTGATTTGCGCTGGTGGGGGGTCCAGCTTAATAGAGGTCCAGAACTCTTTAGAAATTGCTTCAATATACTTAGAACTATACGAAAAATATTTTATATAAGCCAGAACTCTGAGATTTCCTATAGCGTCTCACCCATATACCCGTAAATGCGTCTTTCTCGGGCGATAAAAATTATTTGAAAAATGAATAAATAATGCTTTTCGCCAGAACTCTTTAGAAAACGTTAGAACACGTTCAGAACTACACGAAAATTATAATAGAACTCACAGAACTGTCAAAATACGGCCAGCGTCTCACATATTTTCGATAAATTCCTGTGACTTTCGAGCGTTATTAATTTATTTAAAAATTATACAACATTGTTAGTACCGGAAACTCTTTAGAAAATGCTTCTGTATGCTCAGAACTACTCGAAAAATATTTTATATAAACCGGAACTTCGAGATTTCGCACAACGTCTCATCGTTTTCCGTCATGATTACTTTTCGGTTAATATTAATTTTTTAAAATATAACACAAAGATTCTAAAGCTCGGAACTTTTTAGAAAATGCTTCAATATGCTCAGAACTACTAAAGAAATATTTTACATAAACCGGAACTCCGAGATTTCAACTGGCGTCTCAACTCGGTATACTCGTTACATTGTAATTTTTTTTAGTACCTTATAATTAATTTTTTTGCTTTTATATGGCAGAACTCTTTATAGAACTGTTATAGAACTATAGATCTCGCAAAATCTGAAGAGATACAGTGGTGGAACTTGTGTAGGACAAAGTGAGACGCTGCGTGAACCTAGCGTCTCAGTTTGTACTGACGCGTTTTTTGGCTTTAATGGCCAGAACTATTTGTTTAAAGTATCAGGAACTTTAGAACTATTGAAAAGGAAGTCAGAACTCTCAATAATTTGTGAGTTTCCGCAAAATGAGACGCTAGCTTCACACACACTGTTAATTATAAATTGTGTAAAGTGATCTTAAAATTATCATAATATTCTCTATATATTACTTTTGCTTTTCTATTCTCTATCCTTTATATTCTTTTCTATTTTATTTATTCTTTTATATCTATCTTGTGTCTATCCTTTTAACTATCCTTTATTCTATCTATTCTATCTATTTCTACCTATCTTCTATCCTATTTACATTAAATATTCATTCATTCATTCATTCATTCATTCATTCATTGGAAATGTAGAAGTTATTTTCTTTAATATTATATTAAAGAAAATAATCTTTTACATTTCCTACTGACGGAAGAGACCACCACCTTCTCGCGGTTTCCGTTGAGCAACAATGTGTACGTCGTCTATTAAAAAAAAATTTACTTAACAGAAATATTTGTTCCTTGCTTAATTATTTTTACTCGACATTTTTCTTGATTTTACCAAAAATCGGAAATTTTGTTATTTTAATCATTAATTCCAAATGAAAAGACGAACCATATTCAAATATGAAATCTTAAATAAGTACATTGTATGGAAATATCATGCGTTGGCTCAAATAAACCTTCAGCTTTATTTAAAAAATTATTTATTTTGTTGTAAAAATAATTTCTCTCTTTTATTTTATTACATATATTTTCTATTAGTAAAATAACAAATATATTATTAGAATAATTTATCCACTAGCATGTAATAAAACCTTAATATAAATTCTTTGTTTACATTTTCTTGTACTAATTATAAATCATCTTTTTAAATTACTAACAGATGATTTTGTAAGAAAAAGACGTACACGTTGGCCAAGAGTGGATTTCATTTTCTTTTTCTATCCTTTACTTCCTTTATTTTAAGTTAATACTTTTTATATACACAAGAAATTATAATTTAATTAATTAATGATTTTAACTTTTAAATTGTAAAATCATTAAGCGGTATGATAGTGTATCGCATCTCATCGCATCTAGTGTAGAAAGAGGCACGCGACAGTCAAGCCGCTAATACACGTATTTCGTCTGATGTGAAGCTGACGACGCGCAACGCGCCGGTTCAAGAGAGAAAGAGAAAGAGCATAGCATGTTTGCTCTCTCTAGCTGGCCGAGGCTGGCCGAGCGACGAGCGCACATGTACACGGGGCGCTTGGCTTGTGTGCGTCACGTGACGTCAGCGTCACATGACGCGATTCTATCCCCTCCACAGCCACGGCTATGTTGCAGCCGTCTCAAACCTGGGATCACTGATCCTAAGTCGTCTCTGATTATAGGACTCTAGTCTTTCCGTTCTACTTTTGAAAGTAGTACGGAAAGGCAGATGGTGATTGGTCACCGCGTTGCCGCGTTGCCGCATTGCCGCGTCGCCGCGTCCTGTGTACAGGAGCCATTACGTTGTGGGGCAGAGCGACACTTTTTTCTGCAAGATTCTTTCGTTTCGTGTAAAAACGCGTCAGTTGAGCATAATTTCATCGATATTTGAGGTGAGGCTCCTAAAACTGTATAATTACCCAAAATGCTTTTATAAAGCACGTTTCCTCAATCATTTGGTATTATTGCATCACTGATGGATGCTGATAGCATAACCTCTGTTACATTCTTCAAGTCACTTTATACCTGTTTACATAGTTCTACAACGATCACTCTAATTGGAGGACTCAATAATGACAATGAATAAGTTTCCAACAGAGAGGGAAATTGTTAAATACTACTAATTCATCTATAATATATAACAAGTTTTTATGTTATTGGTTGTGCAGCATCATATTGCATCATGACATTTTTTGGTCATTTTGGACTTGGAGCTGGAGCTGCCTTGTTGAGGAAAGGCGCTCAGTTTGGAGCTGGGTTATTCAGGTATGACGTCAAACGCATCATCACGTCAACCACTGCTTTACATGACAAACTTTACTCTCATTTCTTTAATTTAACATGTTATTTTTTATTAGACGAAATTATTTGAAGGAACACGAGGAAAAGACTGTAATATACAAGGCTATAGGGAATGAATGGCAGAGATTTGAAACTGTGGAGAAGAGACCACTGGAATCGGTGGTTCTGGAAAACGGTATCTCCGAGAGGATAGCAAACGATTGTTGGAACTTCATCAATAATCCGTCGTGGTACAGCGAAAGAGGTATCGAGCCGATCAAATGTCCATTTCTATGAATGCAGATTAACTTTAATCTCGGTTTAGTTTACTCTTGATCTTTTCCTAATTCTTTGAACTAGAAAGAGATAAAAAGTGAGCTAAACCGAGATTAAAGTTAATCTACATTGATGGAACATGAAATGGAGGGGGGGGGGCATAAGATTCTCATTTTCTGCCCTGATACAAATCGCTGACATTACTTGCCAGCGGTATGAGAAATCGATGCTGCACGTATGTATTTTTCAGAGATTCAGAATCTACATTCTTTCTAGGGATATCGCCGTATCGCCGAGGCTACTTGTTACACGGGCCTTTAGGATGCGGCAAGACCTCGTACATTACCGCGTTGGCTGGGGAATTGGAACGCTATATTTGCGTTCTTAATTTATCCGAGAGTGGCCTGACGAATGAGAGACTGGATGACCTGTTAGCAGTAGCAGGGAGGCGGAAAATCATCCTGTTTGAAGATATCGACGCTGTTTTTACTAGCAAATATTCTAGATTCAAAAAAGGTAAATATCCCTGAGGCATAAAATGAGATATGAGATAGTAGAACGATAAATGAATTATTTGTCAATTATTCTGATATACTTTGCTTTCAGTCAACAGTGTGACGTTTAGCGGTTTATTGAAGTGCCTGGATTGCGTGGCTTCTACCACGCAATCCAGGTACTTCGATAATATTCTAGAAGGGCACTACAATAATATTCCAGAAGCTAGAATATTATTTATGACATCGAATTATAGATATTCAGACACATTAGAACCTGCGCTGCTTAGGACCGGCAAAGCCGATGTAGTAGAATACATTGGTACGTATGGAAAAAAATAAGAAAAATAATTGAAGAACCTAAATAATTATTTCGCTATTCTCTCAGGATTTTGCATCGCAAGTCAGGTCGAACAAATGTTTCTAAGATTTTACAAGGAATCGCCGTTAAGGAAGGATTTTTGTAAACTTGCAAAGGAATTTGCGGACAGCGTTATGTACAACAAACGAGTTGTCAGTCCGCAGGATATTCAGGAGTACTTAATGTTTTACAAGAGTGATCCTGACGCGGCCGTAAAGAATGTCACGCGGGAGAATGTCACGCGGGAGAATATCACGCTGGATGATGTCATTAACCAAAAGGTTAATGACATCATCAGAAATGTTTGAAACCATTTCAAAACATATGCAAAATAAACGTTCTGCTGTACGTGGCCATTGTTTATTGCATGATCTATATTTTATAAGCTCCATGTAAATTAGAATAAGATTATTTTTGTATCTCTTAATTAAAAAAAATCAAACATTGCGTATATATATAAATCTAAAAAGTTTAAACATTCAAGCATAAAACTTTCTTGTTCTGGTGTACCTTTGTATGGTTTATTAAACTCTTTTTTTTATCTTAATCCTGATGAATTCAGTATATCAAAAAGCTTATCAAATTTTTCTATAAATTTTACTGTTTCCATAGCTTCTTCAGTAATTTTCTAAAATATATGTACGTTGACATGAGTGACCTGCACTTGCACACAGTTCATTTGGACACCGTTCATTTGGACACGATCAAATGGACACCGTTTATATGGACACGGTTCATTTGGACACGGTTTATTTGGCCACGGTTCATTTTTGGACACGGTTTATTTAGACACGGTGAATTGGACACGGCGAATTGGACACCGTTCGTTTGGACACGGGTTATTTGGACACGGTTCATTTGGACACCGTAAGAAGTGCTCGCCGCTCACTTGGACACGAAAATGCGCGGCCTGTGCAGTTGGACACAAAAATGCGCGATCTGTTCGTTTGCACACGAGAATTCGCGACCTGTTTACTTGGACACGAAAATGCGCGGCCTGTGCAGTTGAACACAAAAATGCGCGATCTGTTCGTTTGCACACGAGAATTCGCGATCTGTTCGTTTGCACACGAGAATTCGCGACCTGTTCACTTGGACACGAAAATGCGCGGCCTGTGCAGTTGGACACGAAAATGCGCGATCTGTTCGTTTGCACACGAGAATTCGCGATCTGTTCGTTTGCACTCGAGAATTCGCGGCCTGTGCAGTTGGACACGAAAATGCGCGATCTGTTCGTTTGCACACGAGAATTTGCGATATGTTCGTTTGCACACGAGAATTCGCGACCTGTTCACTTGGACACGAAAATGCGCGGCCTGTGCAGTTGGACACGAAAATGCGCGATCTGTTCATTTGCACACGAGAATTCGCGATCTGTTCGTTTGCACACGAGAATTCGCGGCCTGTGCAGTTGGACACGGAAATGCGCGATCTGTTCGTTTGCACACGAGAATTCGCGATATGTTCGTTTGCACACGAGAATTCGCGACCTGTTCACTTGGACACGAAAATGGGCGGCCTGTGCAGTTGGACACGAAAATGCGCGATCTGTTCGTTTGCACACGAGAATTCGCGACCTGGGGGTCGATTGTGTATCTCGAAACCTAGTGAAAATGACAAAAGTGAGCATTTTCTTGATTGGGTAAGTTTCACCATAGTGAAAGTGCGGGATATTTCACGTGAGATTACTCGACAAGAAATTTTGTGTCGAATAACGCCAAATTGTGTCGAAAATATTGGTGCAGTCAGTCAGCAATAGAAAACAGATGCTAAAAGCTAAAAGATGGATTATGTCGTTGCTATGTTATTGATGGGAGAAGAAGAAGAAGAAGAAGAAGAAGAAAGAAATATGAATAAGGAGCGGCAAAATAATTTAAATTTAATAAGAAGAAGGTTAAGGGATACTCAAAATCCGTTTGATATCCCAGACAGTTCATTTCTCAAACTGTATAGGTAAGATAAAAGCAAATTATATTTTGTTATATATTACAATTTTATATATATTGCAATGTTATATATTACAATTACACATGTGCAGAATAATTTACACATAATTTACATATGTGTAATATTATAATATATAATTTATATGCAACATATTTATGTATAATTTACACATAAATTAAGTAATTTATTTATATGTATTTTTAATAATCTTATATTATATATTTTATTGTTATCATGTTACACATATATTATACATAATACAATATTTATACATGTTAAGATTGCCCAAGGTAGCAACTCAACAACTAATAGAAGAATTAATCAATTTTATGCCAGTTCCAAAAAGAACAACAGCAATTCCTCAACATTTGCAAGTAAGTATAGCTTTCTAATTTTTTCTTTTTCTATTTTATTCATATTTTTAATTGTTATAATTTTAGATATTTGCAACACTTCATTTTCTCGCATCCGGTTCTTATCAAAGAAAAGTCGGGCAGGATTTTTTGTCATGCATGAGTCAAACATCAATCTCCGTTTTTATTCATGCTACAATAAATGCATTTAACAGAATTATGGGACAATGGATTAAGTTTCCAACATTAGATAGAAGAAAACAACAAATTAAAGAAGAGTAAGTATATGAACAATACACATAAAGTTTATTATATTTATATAAAAATTGTTGAAATTTAATATTTCATCTTTAATATCAGATTTTTCGAAAAAACTGGATTTCCAGGAGTAATTGGAGCTATTGATGGGAGTCATATAGCTATCTTTCCTCCACAAACTGAGCGAGAACACTTATTTATTAATAGGAAGTTATATCATTCCTTAAATGTGATGCTTGTACGTATAAAATAATATAACATATAAAGTAAAGATAATATGCACGATAAGAACGATAAGAAATGCTTAGTAATAATAATAAATGCGATGTTATTGCAAATAGAAATACAATAATTTATATTTATATCTTTCTATATTAGGTGTCTTCATACAGCAATGAAATATTAGCGGTAAATGCGATGCATGGAGGAAGGAAGGACGCATGACTCGAGAGTCTTTCGTTCTTCGCGTTTGTTCCATCACTTACAAAGACAGCAGGAAGCAGGCGAAAGAGGTTCATGGCTTATAGGTAATAATATATTATTGACTTTGTAGGTGTTAGTGATCTCAGGGCGAAAGGAGATGCGAGTTAGTTCTTAGGTAGATGGCGCTTGTATTCTTGTTAGTCAGCTCTCTATGTTAGCTTGCAGTTAGAGTCAGTCCGCATAGCGCTCTCGTTAAGCCAATACTGTAGACATACGTATAAAATAAACTATTAACTGTTCTACTATAATACTCTACTATTCTCTACCCGGTCAGTCACATTCCATTGTAAAGCCAACAGACTTATATATTTACATAGTATTATTTAATAGATTTACTTATTTTTTATGATTTCATATTATAAAATTATGCGTTTTAATATGTGTTATAGGAGATTCTGCATATCCGCTTATGCCTTTTCTGTTAAAACCAATCTTAAATGCACCTATGGGATCTCCAGAATTTAGATATACACAACATATAACAATAGCACGATGTGCTGTGGAAAGATGTATAGGCATTTTAAAAGGCCGATGGCGATGTTTACGAAAAGAAAGGGCATTGCATTATCAACCAGAATTTGCAGGTATTAAGCATAATTTCCTCTAAAAAAAAAAACAATGTTTTTTAGTATTTATTATCGTATTTCTTTTTTTTTAGCTCATATTGTAAATGCATGTTGTGTTCTACACAATATTGCTGTAAAATGGAGAATTCCACCAAATGAAATATACTTAGAAGACATAGATGAAGAAGCACCAATACCATGTAATGATGTTAATGAAAATGATGCTGAACAAATACGAAGAAATATTGTTAGATGGTATTTTGAATAGTTTTTTATTTTAAACATACATATGCATATACTGCTGTACAGATAGTTTAGTAATAAGATTCTTAATATACATTTGTAATAAAAACAGAATATTTAAAGTAATATTTATTTTCATTAATAATATGTATGCAACGTATACTTTTATTTCTAATGTATCTAGAATATCAATAAACTTTCTTAATCATATAAAAATGTATCAATTAACTGAAGTCATAAATCTCAACAATCTCAGTCTCATCTAACTTAAGCTCAAGATGTGATCACAGTAATAGATATCACATATCTGACGTTGTGTTTAACAAAAATATTTATGCATACGACTGTTCTTTTTAATTAATAATATGCAACGTATATTATTTCTAATGTATCTGGAATATCAAACTTTGTTAAGCGTATAAAAATATATTAACTGGAGTAATAAATTGTAACACTCAGTCTCATCTAACTTAAACTCAAGATGTGATCACAGTAATAGATATCACATATCTGACGTTGTGTTTAACAAAAATATTTATGCATACGACTATTCTTTTTAATTAATAATATGCAACGTATATTATTTCTAATGTATCTGGAATATCAAACTTTGTTAAGCGTATAAAAATATATTAACTGGAGTAATAAATTGTAACACTCAGTCTCATCTAACTTAAACTCAAGATGTGATCACAGTAATAGATATCACATATTTGACTTTGTGTTTTACAAAAATATAATATGCATTAGACTACTCTCCAGTTTTCATGTTCTGTATGTGATTTCATTAATATAAATCAAATAAACTAAACAGAACAAATAAACTAAAAAAACGAGCAAACCAAACAATGTATACTTAATACTTCAACTAAATAAACTGTAGTATATAAGTAAAATTAATAATGTATGCATACATCACAGAATTGACGATGTATCTGTGGTTAGTTTAAGGAGAGAGACAACTCTCTTGAACCTCATCTTCAACCTCTTGAACATCTGTTGTCAGGTATTGTCCACATAAGTCTTCTCGCAAAGATGTCACGTTGTCATTCATATTTTGTAGTTGCTGCAAAATTGCTTTAAAGGTATTTACTTCTTCTCTTTTCAATGCTAACTTTTCTTTTTTCAAATCCAACATTTCTTGTTTAATATTCTCAGATAAAGTTGATTTCTTTTCTAATAAGTTAATTGCTGTTGCCATAAGCCGTGGTTTCTTTGCACCTAAATAATATAAAAAAGTAATTAAAAAATAATATTTAGATATATTTTATTAAAAAATTTAGTATACCTTCTGAACGTTTTGTAATATATTTTTCTTTTGTAATATATTTCTCTGTATCATCTAAAGAAACAGTTGTTTCACAAGTTGTTTTACTATCTTGTTCCTATAAATAATTAAATTAAATACAATAAAATTAAATCTATATTAATCCATACTTATAAAAAAAAATAATATTATAACGCGTGTTTAAAAAGGATCTTGTATAAATACCCAATTTTCCTTATTTTGGTGTACATTCTGTACGTTATGTAATGATGAAGCAAATGTTTCATCATATTTCTTCACTTTTGTATTTGGCTCAATACTACGCTTTCTCTGTATTGCATGTATATTGCGTATATTCTGCATATTAGTATTTGATGATGACATAGATACTGATTCCATATGGTGCTTATTTTGTTGTATAGAATGCGCTTCATATGATTCCAAAAGTTCATCATTGGAAATATCATTTAAAAATGTATCTTCTGTTTCGTCTTGTTTTTCTTGAATGTTATATGATGAAGTAGATGAACTGAGAGTTTTATTATTATCATAACTTGGCATTACATCTGAAAATCCACCTTCTGGAATATCTCTTAAACCACTAGCATCTGGTGTTAAAAACTTTATTAAGGCATCCTCTGTTGCAGATAATTGCAAATCTTTTGGTGATCCGCCACCTGTCCCCATCATATATTGCTTGTGCTTTGCCACCTTTTTTAAGGTATTAGATTTCCAGTCTCTCCACGTCTACAAGAAATACGATAAGCAATAAATAATAATTTTACATAGTTACATAGTTAAAAAGTAAATATATACAGTGTCCCAAAACTGATGATAAATATTAAAATGACAGATATTTTTTTCGCTGGAACTTATTACTTATTTATACAATTCTATATACACACACACACACACACATACACACAATAAGTTCCAGGTTTAACAATCAAACTATAATATGATGTATGGCCATAATTAAGACATAAATGTATAAACATAGGTTGTTTAAAAGTTTGTTACACAGTTATAACAAAAATATGAAAGAAGAGATAATGGGCTTGTTCTTACTATATGGAATCAGTGCAACATGGAACAAAATACGAAGACGTTGCACGCGAAAGTATTGAAAAAGCACTTAACATTAATATTAAACGCGGATTATTTATAGATTCAGAACAACCATTTTTAGGCGCATCGCCAGATGGATTAATAGATGATGATGGAATTGTGGAGATAAAGTGTCCTTATGCAGCACGATCCTTAACACCAGAAGATGCCATTGCAGCAAATGTTTCGAATTTGCAGTCATTATATAAGAACGAAAAAGATAAGGAAATGAAACGCAGTCACATATATTATTATCAAGTACAAGGGCAATTACATATTACACAACGACTAATATATATGATATTATTATCATAAAGTTGTAAATATATAATAATATTGTTATGTTTATATATATATATATATATATATATATATATATATATATATATATATAGGCATAAACAAAAAATTTTATGACATTATAATATTCTGTTTTCTAATTAACTTTTTCTTATTAATCGTATTATATTTTTTTACAGTGATTGCTATGAAGAGAACGAAAATGCGCAGAAACAACATACTACTTCAAGGAAATTGCGAGAATTACATGTGGTTTTACACAAGATAGATAAACCATTAAAAAAACGTTACAGAAGTAACAGAATTTAAATTCCGTCAGGTAATGCGACCGTATTCTTATCTTTCACCCAAAAAAAAATATTCTGTCGTTTAGTGGCTCCCGCTTAATGTTAGGGGATTTTCCTCTGAAATATGGTCTCAAGAAGATATTTTAAAAGGTAGAGGAATATCCTCTTACCATGAGACACTAGACTTAAGATTGTGTCCTCTTAATACTAGAGGACACTGATTTCCGATATTCACCCGAAATAAATAAAAAAAATTATTTATTTCGAAATTTTATTACTATTTTATAACTAAATTTGTTTCTTAAGACGCAGTCTATGATTATAAATATTTTCTTGTATTTGAAAAACACACTTACCTTGGTGGGATTCGAACTCGGGACCTCTGGATCGTGAGCCAACTGCCTTACATGGTAGACCACTTCTTAATTTGATGTAAGTGTTATATATAGTCTACATATGTCATAACCAGCGCAAATATATAATTTTCCAAAAATCATCTTAAGAAACAAATTCAGTTTAAAAAGAGTAATAAAATTTTGAATTGGATATATGATATAATATTTCTTAATGTCGGGTGAATGTCAGAAACCAGTGCCGGCTCATTATGAAATTTTGTGTTCGTAAATATATTTATGAAAATAGTATATTTATAAAGTTAAAACGTTAAAACATTCTTATCAAATCCTTACAAGAATAGACAAAAATAAGAAAACCTTTATTATGGCATCCCTAATAAATAATTATCGGGACCTTATCCGGTTAGCCCTAATAAATAAGTATTTATGAAGTTAAAACATCCTTATCAAATCTTTACAAGGGCCTTATTAGATAAAAATAAGGAAACCTTTCTTATGGAATCCCTAATAAATAATGATCGGGACCTCATCAGGTTAAAATAAGGAAATCTTTCTTATGGCATCCCTAATAACTAATGATCGGGGCCTTATGTTATGTAAGGCCATCCCTAACAAATTTCTATACGGGCGTCTCGTATGGTGGCGTACGCATCGCGTAGCTAATAAGACGATCGTCTTTTAACTTTAACGCGCGCGCCGCAAATATCTAGCATATCCTCTTATTTTAAGAGGCTATTCGGATTACTATAGTAGAATTTGCTGTAGAGGAATTTACTCTTGATTATAGCTTACGCATCCATTCTTTTATAAAGTAATACGTATTACTTAAAGAAGGATATTCTTCATGTAAGATTTTTTGCTTAGAGGAACTGCTAAGAGGAATTCCCCACTTATCAGTAGAACATTTTTTTTTTGGGTGTTGCAATATTTTAGCAATAAAAATGTCGTAGATCATCAATGATTCATTTTAATAATCATCAAGATACCTTTCCGCTAGGTAGGCCTAACTCAGAGAGACACTGGTAAACAAGCTTCTCCGTTTTGCCGGACGCGAAAGTTCTCGCGACCACTTTCACTGGAACTTTTCCATTGGGGTCCACCAGCATCCTGAGTCGCATCCAACTAAAATTTTACAAAATGCTGCTTTATTCACGATTTTATTACTTATTCGAAAATATGTAGATAGAAGAGATCTACACATTTGATATCAGAATTATGGTTTGATATAATATATATTTTTGTCAACTTTCAGAAGGTACTATAAATTTCATTAAGTCTTTGATACCATAAAAGTCTTCGATATCATAAAATGTAATATAATCTCATTTTAAAAAAAGAAAGTAAAAGAACATTCAAAAATATATACAAAAGAAAGAAAAATAATTTCGGAAGCTCTGTAATTTCTGCTGAGAGTAAAATCGATTTTGTCTATCTTGTTGCAAATTAAATACCCTCTTGTGTCGGAGAGGAATTAGAGAAATGCAAAGTTATGCTACATACGTCGATCGCGGAACACGTTTATGGCTAATTATTTCACAAAGGTAAACAGCACTGTTGTTTACAGTGTAGGCTTTTACAGTGGTATTACGTATAAAGGAACGGACAATCGTTGTATCTTGAACACAAGATTTATTCAGAGAATCGAATATATATACCTTGGATCTTTACAATGCTCGAGGACTAAATAACGGAGTGAAACTAAAAATATCGTGATCGTGCGAGAACTGAACTGCACAGCGTGAACGAAAAATCTCTTCTAGAACTTTCTAAACGTGCGCCTAGCGACGATGAACGTGTGCATCTCTATCGACCATATCGATATCGCTCTTATCGACATTATCGATTATTATCGACTGTTAGAAATTATTCCTAACACCCTCTCTTAATTTCTACCAGTCCAACACATATTTCAAACTTCAAATCATTACCTTTGATATCTATAAAGCAACCTTAAACATAAATTTTTACAATCTTTCTTTCCTATTATTTACCTTATCTTAAGAACATATATTGCTATAATACTTATCAGTGAACACAATTAAAACTAAAGATAAATCAAGACTACTTCAATTTCTTTATCCGACTAAAACATTCTTATGCATATTAAATTTGATCTTTCCCAACGGTTTAGTAAACAAATCAGCGAGTTGCTTATCACTTTGACAGTATTCTACACTAATTGTCCCTTTCTTTAATTCTGCATGAACAAAATGGTATTTCACGTCAATGTGCTTTGACCGTCGGTTAATAACACCATTCTTTATAAGTTTAATAGCGCTTTGGTTATCTACTTTTAGTCTTACGTTAACTGATTCACCCAATAGTTCCTCAATTAAAGTCTTTAGATACATTATCTCCTTGGTGCACTCTGCTGCCGCAATGTATTCAGCCTCGGTGCTGGAAGTCGCTACCACTGGTTGTCTCCTGGAGCACCATCCGATCGGGCCTCCACAGTAGAGTATTATATACCCGCTCGTACTCTTCCTCGTGTCTGGATCTCCAGCGTAATCGGAGTCGCAGTATGCTATCATTTCTGTTTTGTCATGCCGGTCGTTGTACTGTATTCCTAGGTTTCGTGTGCCGTTAAGGTATCGAAACATTCGCTTTATTTCAGTTATTCTTCGTTTTGTGTAGTTATTCACATATCTGCTTCCGTGGCCAACTGCTTGTGCCAAATCCGGACGAGTTTTAGTTGATAGGTATAACAGACCTCCGATTGCTTCTCTGTACCTGTAGGCTGTGGTTTCAGATTCCTCTTGGTTCTTCGTTGCATTTAACTAGCGGTGTGTCGACTGATTTGGACTCGTTCATTTCGAATCTGCTTAACAGTTTTTCCGAGAAGTTCTTCTGCGTTAATTTTAGTTCTCCTTGTGATCGCTCTATCTCCATGCCCAAGAAGCTCTTTGGATTCCAGTTAACCGTCGTTTCAAATTCCTTCTTCAATTTCTCGATGAATCGATTACGTTCATGTTTGTTTTTACTCAGTAAAACTCCATCATCCACGTAAACTCCTAAAATGAGTGTCTTTTCCTCATTTACAAAAATGCATTGTTCTGACTTTAATGCTTTTAAACCCTCCTTTTTAAGGAAAGTTGAGAATCTTTCATTCCATTTTGATGGAGCTTGCTTCAGACCGTATAAGGCCCTCAGTAGCTTGCAAATCTTTTCCCCATAGTTATATCCTTCCGGAGGATACATAAATACATCCTCATCCAGTTTTCCGTATAAAAACGCCGTTTTTATGTCAAATGTAGTTATGTGATAATCTTCTTTTGCTGATAATGCAAACAGAATTCTTAAGGACGAGTTGTTTACTACAGGACTGAATGTATCTTCGTAATCTACACCGTAGGTTTGTTCGAATCCTCTAACGACCAGTCTGGCTTTCTTCCTTCCATCTTCTTTCGTCTTGAAAATCCATTTACTACTCAGAATCTTCTTTCCTTCTGCCTCTATACTGTCCACTACTTTCCACGTATTATTCTCCTCTAGAGAGTCCTTTTCCATTTGTATTGCCTTTTTCCATTCTTCTTTCTCTGGACCAGTAACAGCTTGTTGAAAAGTCAAAAACACATAGTCATTATATTTTTCTGGACGTCTTGTAATTCGAGTTGATCTGCGCAATTGCTGCTCTTGTTCATGACAATCTTCTCTGTCTTCAGCTTCTACATATTCTTCTGATGTTGATTCATTGTTTGCTTCTATTGGATCAGGCTCTTCACTCTCCTCTTCTTCTGTCTGTTCTTCTTTTTCTTCTTCGGTGTCTTCTATTTTACCTAGTATACTTTTTCTGCTTTTCTCTGTTATATTTTCTACTTTCTCTTCAAATTTTACGTCTCTGGAGAGGATTATTTTCCTGTTTTCAGCATCCCATAGCCTGTATCCTTTTGGACTATATCCTACGAAGACGAGTTTTCTGCTCCGTTCGTCGAGTTTCTTCAGTGCCCCTAGGTTTTTTGCGTGTGCTGCACATCCGAATAGTTTTACAAAACTCATGTCGGGCTCCTTTCCGTTCCACATTTCATATGGAGTTACATCCAGCAGTTTTGTTGGACTTCTATTCAGCAAATACGTGGCCGTGTACGCTGCCTCTCCCCACATTTCTTTCTTCAATCCGGATTCCTCCAGTAACGCTCTGGTCTTCTCTAACAAGGTGCGGTTCAGGCGTTCTGCCTTCCCGTTTAACTGCGGGGAATAGGGTATGGTGAGATCCATTTCAGTGCCATTTTTCTTGCACCAGCTCCGAAGATTCTCGTTCACGTACTCGCCACCATTGTCGCATCTCAGTTTGGCCAGTTTTAAATTCCACCGAGCCTCAGCGAATTTTACGTACTCTTTAATTGTATCTGCGACTTCATATTTATTCTTCAACAAGTAGATAACAGTGAAGTGCGTGTAATCATCTAACATAGTCAGAATGTACCTTTTGTCGTCCCATGTTGGAATTTCCACAGGACCGCAGACATCAGAATGTACTAGTTCCAAGGCTCGTTTCATTTGCGTTCCGCTTCCTTTAAACGGTGCTCTCGTCTGTTTCGCTTTCATGCAGGTTTCGCAAGCTTCTTCTATCTTCTTCAGATCTTCCGTGGTGAAATCCAGGCCTTTCGATATTCCTTTTAGAGTCTTCATACCGTCAATGCTTAGATGTCCTAGTTTCTTATGCCATTTCTCCGCCATTTCCAATTTTTGTACAACATATGATCTTCCCGCGGTTTCGGCGCTTAGCATTACCTCGTACAATCCGTTTTCTTTCTTCTTACCGCAAAGCACTTCTTCATTATTCTTCTCTACTACGACCTTGTCTCTCGTAAAGATTACCTTCCCTCCATGCTCTGTTATTGCTGGCACCGATATCAGATTCGCACATAGGTCAGGAATATACATCACATTCTTTAGAATACAGTTTTTCGTTTCTAATATTCCGGTTCTTTCTGCTACCATCGACTCGTTGGCTTTGGCTACACCGACACTAGACTGTGTTTGTCTCAGGTTTGTCAAATATTTTGTGTTATTAATCATATGAGACGTCGTACCAGAATCGATTATCCAGGAAGTATCTTGTTGTTTGTGTACGAGAAACGACACTTTATCAGTCTGCTTATCTGATTTATCGGATTGTGTATCCTTTTTCTTACTATTAGCATCATCGCGAAAATAGCAATCCTTTTCAAGGTGATTGGATTTCTTACATATCTTGCAGAATTTCTGCTTTTCCTTTGTATCCGTTTGTTTTTGAGACGTCTTTCTGCACGCTCTTGCCAGATGACCCGTAGAATTGCATTTGAAACACCTCTTCTTAGTATTATGAATATTAGCCTTAAACGCCACAGCATTTTCTTTACCATCATGCTCAGAATTCCTTGCTTCTTCCGAGAGTATTCTTGCGGTCAGGTTCTCCAGTGTCTGCCCTGGTAAAAATTACCGTTAGAAACAGTTAGAATTTCTGACGGTATGTAACGGAATCCTATCCGCTGTAACTGCAAGCTTGAAAAGAAAATTCTAGCCCTATCCGTTTCTGTAAGCAGCACTATTATATCTGCAAATACAGACAGAAAATGTAACGGCGTGTTACTGTATCTAATGGAAATCTATCGGCATACAGCATCTATAAGCTTTTGCAATAGAAAAACTTGTCTGTTTCTGTCCGCATTCTGTACGCATCAGATGCTGACGGTATCTATCCGTAATTGCGGGTACCGCATCCATCTGCATCTGTACGCAATGTCGACCTATAGGAATCTGTCTGCAACTACGGATACGAATCCTGTATGTTTCTGTCCGCAGTCTGTACGCATCAGATGCTGACGGTATCTATCCGTAATTGCGGATATCGCATCCATCTGCATCTGTACGCAATATTTTATATCAACATTTAGATTATTACCATCGATATCCACCTCTGCTTTTGTTGGCTTTCGTATTTCATTAAAACAGAAAATAAAATGCTTAATTGCATTATATACTAATATGTCCTCCTAAAAAAAGTAATAATATGTGTGTGCATGTATTTTTGCAGTAACAATCGGATAAGATGCGCATACGCATTTGCACTTAGAAACAGATAGAGCGAGCAAGCCACAATTACATGCAAATGCAGATAAATATTCTATCTGTTTTTCTGTAAAAAAACGGATAGAATATGTATACGTATTTGCAGTAAGAAACGGATAGAAAGCGTATACGCATTTTCAGTAAGAAACATATAGAGCGGACAAGTAAACGTTACGTCGATAAATGCAGATAGATATTCTGTCAGGTTCCGCAATCAGATACGGATAGACATTCAAAACTGGTTGCGTATAGAAACGGATAGGATTCGTAATTATGTTTGCGCATAGATTCGGATAAGTTCCGTTCCGTATAAATGCAGATATAGATATTCTGTCAGGTTCCGCAATCAGATGCGGATAGACATTCAAAACTGGTTGCGTATAGAAACGGATAGGATTCGTAATTACGTTTGCGCATAGATCCGGATAAGTTCCGTTCCGTTAGGAATCAGTTAGATGCAGTTAGCCTTCCCCACCGTCTTTGCGTACACAGTCTTATATTTTTTTTTGGGTGAATCTGCAACACTTTTCATCTGTTTCTATCCGTAATTGCAGGGAAAGAAACGCATAGTAAAACAGTCAGAAACGGATAGAATGCACGTTCTATCCGTTTCTAACGGTAATTTTTACCAGGGTGATCCCTCGTAGCCGTCGATTCTCACGCCGTAACAAACGATTTGTATGATTCCGGCAGCGTGACTAAAATTTTAGATATTAGCATAGAATCCGCTATTTCTGCGTTTAGCGCTTTAAGACTGCTAGCTATATTTACTAATTTACTGATGTGAGTGGCTACATCGCAACTTTTATCCATAGAATAACTAAAGAATTCCTGCATTAGCGTGCATTTTCTTTGTTCGCTATCTCTCTCGTATATGGCACATAATTTCGTCCACATGTTCTGAGCGGTATCGCAATTTAATACATGAGTGAGTGGTTTCTTACCCAGAGACAGCACGATCACCTTTTGTGCATTTGCGTCCTTTTTAGACCACGTCGCGTCTCGCTCAGCAGGCGGTGCTTTCGTTATCACATCGTATAATTCGTTGGCTTTAAGTACGATCGTAATCTCGAACTTCCACAGCTGAAAGTTTTCTACGCCGCCCAGCTTTTCTATCTGGCCTATTTCCTCCATTGACACCTTAGACATCTTGATCTTTTTACCGTCCTCCTTTTTACTTCTTACTTCGGACCCTTGTAACCGATTTTCCGTTTTACTTCAGATCGACCGTTAACCTTTTTCTCTGGGCCCATAACCTGTAGGCTTTTACAGTGGTATTACGTATAAAGGAACGGACAATCGTTGTATCTTGAACACAAGATTTATTCAGAGAATCGAATATATATACCTTGGATCTTCCCTGGTAAAAATTACCGTTAGAAACGGATAGAACGTGCATTCTATCCGTTTCTGACTGTTTTACTATGCGTTTCTTTCCCTGCAATTACGGATAGAAACAGATGAAAAGTGTTGCAGATTCTATAAGACTGTGTACGCAAAGACGGTGGGGAAGGCTAACTGCATCTAACTGATTCCTAACGGAACGGAACTTATCCGGATCTATGCGCAAACGTAATTACGAATTCTATCCGTTTCTATACGCAACCAGTTTTGAATGTCTATCCGCATCTGATTGCGGAACCTGACAGAATATCTATCTGCATTTATACGGAACGGAACTTATCCGAATCTATGCGCAAACGTAATTACGAATCCTATCCGTTTCTATACGCAACCAGTTTTGAATGTCTATCCGTATCTGATTGCGGAACCTGACAGAATATCTATCTGCATTTATCGACGTAACGTTTACTTGTCCGCTCTATCTGTTTCTTACTGAAAATGCGTATACGCTTTCTATCCGTTTCTTACTGCAATACGTATACATATTCTATCCGTTTTTTTACAGAAAACAGATAGAATATTTATCTGCATTTGCATGTAATTGTGGCTTGCTCGCTCTATCCGTTTCTAAGTGCAAATGCGTATGCGCATCTTATCCGATTGTTACTGCAAAAATACATGCACACACATATTATTACTTTTTTTAGGAGGACATATTAGTATATAATGCAATTAAGCATTTATTGTTCTGTTTTAATGAAATACGAAAGCCAACAAAAGCAGAGGTGGATATCGATGGTAATAATCTAAATGTTGATAATAAAATATTGCGTACAGATGCAGATGGATGCGATATCCGCATTACGGATAGATACCGTCAGCATCTGATGCGTACAGAATGCGGACAGAAACAGACAGGATTCGTATCCGTAGTTGCAGACAAATTCCTATACGTCGACATTGCGTATAGATGCAGATGGATGCGGTATCCGCAATTACGGATAAATACCGTCAGCATCTGATGTGTACAGACTGCGGATAGAAACATACAGGATTCGTATCCGTAGTTGCAGACAAATTCCTATAGGTCGACATTGCGTACAGATGCAGATGGATGCGGTATCCGCAATTACGGATAGATACCGTCAGCATCTGATGTGTACAGACTGCGGATAGAAACATACAGGATTCGTATCCGTAGTTGCAGACAAATTCCTATAGGTCGACATTGCGTACAGATGCAGATGGATGCGGTATCCGCAATTACGATTTTTCTATTGCAAAAGCTTATAGATGCTGTATGCCGATAGATTTCCATTAGATACAGTAACACGCCGTTACATTTTCTGTCTGTATTTGCAGATACAATAGTGCTGCTTACAGAAACGGATAGGGCTAGAATTTTCTTTTCAAGCTTGCAGTTACAGCGGATAGGATTCCGTTACATACCGTCAGAAATTCTATCTGTTTCTAACTGTTTCTAACGGTAATTTTTACCAGGGTTTACAATGCTCGAGGACTAAATAACGGAGTGAAACTAAAAATATCGTGATCGTGCGAGAACTGAACTGCACAGCGTGAACGAAAAATCTCTTCTAGAACTTTCTAAACGTGCGCCTAGCGACGATGAACGTGTGCATCTCTATCGACCATATCGATATCGCTCTTATCGACATTATCGATTATTATCGACTATTAGAAATTATTCCTAACATACAGATACGTTAGTGCAAGCGTATATAAATGCGTTGGCAAACTCACTTTCTTCAGACATGTAAGCGGGCAAACGTTATTCGCTTTGACGTTATGCGTAATCGATCGAACGCCGTCCAACCATACCTATGACGACACATACGAATAAAGTATCATCAGATTGTTCTTTTTATGGAATGAGAGACTATATTAAGTCCGTTGTGAGATATAGGGCCGGTTGTTCCAACCTGTTGGTAAAGTACCTAATAGTTAAATCATATATATGTCTTTGTTTATCCTTTACATTAGACAAAGATAAATATATGATTTAACTATTAGGTAGCTTACCAATAGGTTGGAACAACCGGCCCATAGAGATGTTAATCTTAAGGTGGCATTAAAGTAATCTTATCAGTTGTTACATCGCAATGTGACGCTACACATTCGTTTATACAGTTTATACCTACGTAGGTACGAATGTAGCGTCACACAAGTTCTATTTATACTCGGGGATAAATGCCCAGCAAACACAGTAATCACCGAGTGCGTAATTTGATAGCAAATTGTCGCCAAGATGGCAACAAATTCCGAATTTGTTGCCATCTTGGCGACAATTTGCTATCAAATTACGCACTCGGTGATTACTGTGTTTGCTGGGTGATTTTGCTATCTCAGCATTTTGACGCTATTGCATATTTCACATAAAAACGACTAAACTTTGCTGCTTTTAATGTCACTGATTTTTAGTAACATTAATGTACAAAAGACACGTGAAGCTAATGAGCTTTGAATAAAGAGCAAGTATATATAAATGCTGTTCAATAATATCTTAAACACATAGTAATTAAGCATAATGTTTACAAATTGTTTCAATAATTGTCAATTTGTGTAATAACAATTTAGCATAGCCAGTAGAATACGTGAGAAGGAATTGATGGTAATACGATATACAGAACCGTGTATAGCACATTCACGCTATTTCCTTATCTTTGCAGTAAAAACTAGCGATGAATTTTCTGGAAAAATGACACAGAAACACGTAACGGAAAGAGGTAAAAGAGCTGTACGAGGCAACTTAACCGAGAAGTTCAGCATAATCACGATTACACGTTTATAGATTATAAGTTTATATCACATCATATAATCGTCGTATATCGCAGGAGATATTAAGAAAAAGTATTAACCATTAATGATAGCATATTCCAATCTAATACCGTTAATATAACAACACTTATATCCGCGATAAACTATGAGAAAACAAACAGTTTCATCAGGGACGATAGTGTCTAAACCCTATATCGGCGTCGTATCAGCCAGCTCTAATAATAATACTTTACTTGACCGATAAATCGAATGGCATGTCGATGCTGGTGTTTCCGACGTTATCACGATTAGTGTGCGGCATGGCACGTGTGTTACCTTGGCTGTGGCAGGATCCGGACATACGACGCGACGTGCTGATAATTGATGTTGGTGTAATCGACGCCAGAACAGATGGTCAGACTTTTGTCTTCCAACTGTTCGCCATGCTTGCTGAGCAGCTTGTCGAATAACTTGGGGTCCTGCTTGAAATGCGTCGGTTTTATTAGCTATTGGATGTTACCGTGTCTTTTTCCTTCTTTTCTTTTTATCTTCTTTCTTTTTTATCAATTTGATCGACAAGTACTTTTACAGCGAATTCGTGCGATTGTCGTAACTTTAACAAATCCGAGGAGCGCTATTATCATAATCTTGAAGCGACAGAACATTGTTTATTTTACCTTAGGAACGCCTCCGGCTCTGATGTCGCTCACTTGACACAACTCAATAACATCTCCATCCTGCAAGGAGAAGAGAGAGAGTAAAAATAAATTGCGTGTACTTGGTACTCGCAGGATGCTAAGAGAGTGTCCGAGATACCTCGTCTCGTTCTTTTTGATGTCGAAACGAATGAAAGGGTACAAACAAAAGAGCAAACAAAAAAATCCTCACCTTTCCCTCGCTCTGCCAATAGATGAAGAAACCATACTCGTCGGCTTTGAACAGGCAATTCAGCTCGATTTCAGTGTTATCCTTCTCCTCCGTCCAACGATCGAAGACGCAGCCGGTACGGAGTGCTTCCGGCACCTCAATCTGCCAGTTGAACTCGAACCTCTTCGTCATCTCCGCGTCATTCCACCAACTTCCGGCAAAGTCAGCCTAGATACGGTGTCTTCCGATTCTGCTAACAAAGATCAGTATCGCGTTAAAGCCATCTTTCCTATACTGGTCACTGTCAAATCGAGTATCTGCTTTACGTCCGGGGCTTTGAAGTTCGACATTTATACCTCGCATTCCTCGTATCCGTCCGTAAATTATTCCGATGAATTAAGATTGCGGTATATCCGTGCGAGATACTTACCATTCGTATGCAGCGAATGTAAATCTCAGGGAGTTTATATTTTGCATGAATCTGTAAGCTTGACGTTTATTCAGTGTACATCAGTATTTACATGACGGAGGTACGAACTTCTATAAACGATAAATGCCTATAGTGCGAAGGCATTTCGCATCGCATGGTATATATAATACCGAATACGTAATTAAACCTTGAGAAATTACTGCCGTTAATTGTATAAGATGAGCTGATTGGCAAAACACGCAGTAACGCTGATATTCAGGTGGACTTTGTTCTAACACGCACCTATATCTTGTTATAGAACTCTTGTTTGACCGGGTATTTAGTTATAGTTAATTATTAGCCCCGATCTGTATGACCTCCGATAAGCAACACGTATGAACGTAATACCTCAATAGAGCGGACTGAGCCTTAATCGGGCATTAACCCCTTTATAAAATAAAGTCTCAAGGTTTCTTGAACTTTAACCTATCGGCCTATAACACGCAAGCAAATGCCAATATTAAAATCATTAAAATTAATTAGAGACTGGCCTAGAGAAAACAGCATTTTCTCCAATAATTAATTATTAAAATTATTTTTAGGGATTCCATGAAAAAAAATTTTTTCGCTAAGTAACGGAGTCAACAAAATTTCAATTACATTTAATGCTTCACTGTATTATGTGAAAGTTATTTTTAAAGAATATTTATCTTGCTTCAAAATTTAATGAACATGCAGGAATATCTTATTTTATTATTAAAAAACAAAAAGTGCACTATCCATTGTTGCTTTTGTTATCTCTCAATAATACTCATTATTATTAATGCGATTAACACTGCCTTATTTACTTCGTTAATAGTTTTAGTCACGGATAAATGTGAATATATTTCGTATTTTAACATTTAAAATCGAGCAGATCATTGAGAACATCTTTTTTCCCCACAAGATTGCGCACAGCTTTGAACGTACTTCGGCGATCTCTCTTTTTCTGTCCTCAGAAAATAAATGTGAAAGTTTTCATTGTACAATGACATTGAATAATTATTTAATGCCTTGCATGGCGTCATATAATGTGTGCGTCAATACCTTAACTCTCATTTACATATTTCACGTATATTCCTTCCTTTCTTTACACGAGTTTCCAGTTATTCTTATTTTTATTAGTTCTTCTTTTTCTTTTCGACGACACATAAAAAGCTTGAATGAAGCACATTCTCTTTCTTCTTCTCCTTTTTAGATATTTCTTACTCTTATTTTTGAGCCTGCAAGAGTTAAATTTGCCTACGGAAAATAGAGGATTGAAATTAGAATAGAATACGTTACAATGAAACTGAAAAGCTGCAGCACTTGCATAGAAAATGGAAAAAAGCTGACATTGAGAAAAGACGTCATCGCACACTTTGTTATACAGAAGCTATAGTTCGAAGGAAATGGCTTAAGTTCCTTTTTTTACACACAACGTAGCGTTATGAAACTCTTTCTGATGATATAAATAAATATCTTTTGTGTATTATACGACATGCGGTGTTCGCTATAGTTGCATCATACAAGTTCTGTAACATATGTTACACGAATATCGTTATTTAAAAGTTTGGCGATATAAATGAATTTTCTTTTATCTGACGTACAGTATATACAATATTTAAGATGTACAAAATGTACATATTATGAAATATATGTATATGTTTATTTAGAAGTATTTGTATTACACAGAACGTTTCTCACTTGAATCATTTATTGGCTTTTGGATTTTGGATAATCGATAGTTCGTCACGCTACAGAGAGCCTTTTAGCATCGTTGCACCGATTAACCTTTATGACAAACCTACACTAGGTAGGACAAGGCACACTTAAATGTTGAATGCCGAGTGAAAAGAGTCATATCGAAAGTTTTGTCATGTATAATTAGTACAACATTATTATGTATCATCATAAAATCGTGAAAGGTACTCACAATGTTAAGAGCGTCTCTTCCGAGTTGACTTGCTCATTTTAACTCGCGGCTGCATCTGCAACAAAATAATTTATAAACTCTAATGTAAATGTTAATAATTGAAAACTGGTTTTACAGAATATTCGCAACGATGCAAAATATGTTTGTTTAAAAAGTGGATGCTGCAAGGATCGATACAGCAAAATTATTATGCAACGAAAGATATATTTTCTTTATACTTAAGTCTCTTTCTCTCAGATATCGAGCTTGAAAAATATCCAATTTAGAATCGCAGTTTTAGAATCCCCATTTATTTTTCGCAGTTACCCCCCTTATATCACCCCATTCTATTAACCGGCGATATTAATTATATCTACGGGCAAACACGTGCTTTTCTGAAATGAAGGTTTCACTCTTCGATTAAGTGACTCAATCGATACCTCTGTATAATTACGAGACTTACGTAACAGGTTACGTATGTATAATTCATTTACGTGTAAAGTATATAAAATCTAGATAATAACCTTTGCGTCATTAAGTCTATTCGTTCAATGGCGTATCCTAATTATAACATAGATAATGTTTCTTATCACTATCTCTAACTAGAAGAAAAGCAATATTGATAACAGTCACGAGAAAAAGCTGTATAGCTATAACGTATCAAGTAAATTAATTGTGCAAAAGTTTTATTCCCAAAAGTTTTTTTTTGTGTTTTAAAAATAATAGGAACGAAATAAGTAAACACAAAACTACATGTGCAGAATAAAGTTACAAAAGGGTCATGCTATTGACAAAAGAGGTTCGGAAGATAATTGTAATTTAAAAATTTTTTAAAATACAGTCATAAAATGTTTCGTTGTAATTTCTTCAAATATTTTCTTAAAATATTTAATTAATTAAAATGGTTATCGACGAGATTACTTTACCATGAGATTATGAAATTGCTCTCTTCTATTATCTAGATTAAAAATACATCAAAGTAATTGCAAAGGGTAGTAAACAACAACCAGTGACGTATTACTCTCAAGATTTTTATTAATAGGTGACGAGGCATTTCGTTGTCTTTACGTAAAGGCCACTCCAGTACATCTCTCGACTGCAGCTTCAGTCATCTACATAAAAGTTGTCTTCGGAATAAATTAAAAATAAATCAACGAATTGTAGAATCTCATTTTTAATGTCAGAATCACTAAGAATAAGAATATTGAATTGCATGACAAAAAAATATATTAGTTATTTAAACATTTTTTAATAGTAGAGAAAACATAAATTATTATTAAAACGCAAAGTAGTTTTGTAGATTTTGAAAAATAGACAAATATTAATGCGTTATATAATTAAATTAAACATATTTCAAACATTTTCTATATTTATATAAAAATAAATTTTTCTGGTTTTACATTAATACTTTATTTAATTTGCTAGATAGATATACTTAATATTTTATCATAGTATAACACTATGTTTACTAAAAATTTTATTGTAGATATTGGTATCAATATGTATATCGCTAACGGATATCCCAATCTCCATCGCGACTTATCTTAATTAGTGTATGAGGAAATGGAAGTTACCAGACGCCATATTCCGTATCTACACGTACTACCGTATGCGAGAAGTGTATTACGATTAAATACACATTTTTAAGCGTGACCGTAAAAATATTTGTGGCAAACCAACTCTTGCTCACATATAAAAAATAACAGACTTCCTGAAAAAGTTCTTGTAACTCAAGTTTTACATTATCAGTTTGTCGTACAGATGATTTATATTGTTTATTTATATTTATTGTTCTCATATTTTCTATAACAACCATCATATTTGTTGCATTTTGCATATATTTAGCGAGAAAAAAATATTGAATATAAGAGAACTAAATTTAAATTATATTACACATTAAACCTGAAAATACATCTGTACTTTTAAGAATTTTGGCAACATATATGTATTTCTGTCGCAATAAATTTTCACTACGTTTCCGGAATCCAAAAACGAGGCATGTTCGCATTTTGACCTATTATTAGATATCGACCTATAATTTTCAATCCGCAAATCTAAAGATACTTCAACGATGAAGTTATCCTTGAGAGTTTCAGCGTAATATTATGATGTTGAAACTGTAGTAAGATCTTTAAGGCTTTTGAATTTCGATTGAAGTTTAAAATTGAAAATGATTCAAGTGCAAGAACATGTGTGGAAGAAGGCTATAAATGCTAGCTCGGCATATTGGCAATAACGTAGATATGGCAGCGAAACATAAAATTACAAGAGAGGGAAAGAAGTAAACATTACATTAATAAATGAGATACTTGGAGATGAAGAAGTTCGTAGCGATGACTCGCATATTTTATCATCACGGTCAACCAGCGCGAAAAATTTTACAGCGCTGTAGTTTGCAAAATATATTTCTTGTTATGATATGCTGCTGTAAAAAGATATTTGATACATTAAAATAATTACTAAAATAATAAATGAGTAAAATAGTTAGATGATATTTAACAAATTAGAATAATTAAACCTATTATACAAACAAATCAGCTCTCTGTTTAATATATAAATCAGTTTTAACAAGTTATATACATATGTATATGCCGATATATGGAAAACACTCAATTCTGTAGTCTCAAACACCTTGACCTATAACTTTTGTCGAAGAAAGATGGAGATACGAGAGTGGACCGCGGAACAAGTTTCGGAAAGAATAAACGCAGAAATTTCAAAAGCAGAGGTTTCGAATCTCGCAAAACTTGCTACATCGGTCACCGCAACTTCCGAGAATTAGCCACATCCTCTCGGATGTTTTCTACCCGCGGCAACGCTGTTTATTCAGTTGATTTCGCAGAAGATGAATTCGATTACTGATGCCATCGATTTGTCAGACGATCAGCTGACGTCGCAATTTCGTGTTTAACGCGTCGATCGTGGACGAAGTATAACGGAATTTCCACGAAATATTGCAAAATATTGCGACGCAAGACAGGAGGCGAGGCGGTACTGGCATTGGAAATACACGAAGTGAAAACGCTCGATGCGCGCCGAATGCAAGTGCGAGTGCCGACGCCGTTAATATCATCTGTAATCGGCCACCGACGTGTATCTCGTTAATATACGCGAGCATACAACGCGTGTCTATATAAACAGCGTGTGTTACGGGGCGCATAAACAGACGAGCGTTACGAAAATACGTACAAACGTGTGACTCGTGCCTCCTTCTCTTCGACAAACGATGGAAACGTTCTTAGAGCCCGACAACCTGCGTATTCCCACGAGCTGACCGCATTAACGATGCGTTATAATTTATGACTATCATGCACGATCCCCATTGCACTCCACCGCGATCTCGTTACGCAGCATTAAGAGCAAGATGGCGGGTGAAAGTAAGATTGAAGATAAGAAATCGTTTGATTAAGATAGCCCGGTATTGTTCTAGTTAATCATTGATAACGGTTGATACAATAATTGCAAACACGTCATTGTCTTAATATTTAATTTAAAGATTCACAAAAATGTCTGTAAAATGAACGATAAATTTATTATAAATTAATTAACTAAATAAATATAATATTAATTGTAAAATAATGTAGCGTTCTTATTTCAGGCTAAAATCTTGATTTTATTTGTAGAGCTATTTTCGTTTACATATAAATAGTTTAGCAGCGTGGTTTTGTAAATAGTTTAGCTTTTAAATGATTTATTTAGCACTACGATAAAAAATTATGTTATACATAATTTCGTGATAAAGAACAAAAATTTATGTTGGTTTATAATCTTTTACGGCAAGATATGAAAATACTGACTCCATCTCTTAT
>JASTWL010001387.1:0-40502 GCA_035220575.1 Temnothorax rugatulus | reverse complement strand
GAGAGAGAGAGAGAGATGAGAGAGAGAGAGAGAGAGAAGAGAGAGAGAGAGAGAGAGAGAGAGAGAGAGAGAGAGAGAGAGAGAGAGAGAGAGAGAGAGAGAGAGAGAGAGAGAGAGAGAGAGAGAGCGTCAACGACTCGGGAATCGCTTATTCTACGCTGGGACCTGAACTTTGTGACGATAAAGCTTTCAATCCACACGGTAAAGTCCGATTTTTAAAGTCTTTACACAATCCTTGATGTTTCATCTATCAAATGCTAGGAGCCACATGGGTTCATAACTTTCCACGCGTGGAAAGCCTACGCATGTACTTTGAAGGCATACTATGTGTGTAGTTTAACCATAGTGGAGCCCCCCGCAGGGGGGCGGAACCTACCACCTCCATGCATACGCTATCCACGCGAAACGAGGTGCCACATGGGTTTACAGTTCTCTTTATTTTACAACTTTTTTTATTTATTACACACCTATATTCGAATATGTGGCGATTGTAAGGGAATTGTGAATCCGATAAGGATACATTAGTAAGAGATGTTGTGCGAAATATTTGTTAAGTAATTCAATGCCTCGGCAGGATTATACGTATTTACAACGTTGCGGAGGCGAGCGTCTAAGCGCGCCTGTTTTATTCTCTTTGGGCGAGTCTCTCCCGCTTGGAATTGTGCTATTTGACGCTCTTGATCACTTTGTTCCATTTGTAGGCCCTCGATGAATTTCCAGATTGTAACATGATGTGCCTGCAAACGTACCGCGAATTCATGATGCCACCCTTCAACTGCGTTGTTGGTACGCGGTAGGTTTTCCCGAGTTCTGTTGTAGACATTCCAGAGTGCAATTGGAAAGCGTGCATCTCGTCGTTTTCCTCTTCGATTCTGTTTTCCGATCCATGTTTCTTCATAATAATCAAGTAGAGGTTGTAATATTACCTCGTTGCAAGTATAAAAATCGGTGTCAATGAGTTGTTCGTATGTGGAAATGACATCATTGACTGGAACAAATGCCAGTGCAATTAATTTTTTAAGCTGCTGTTCAAATTCCTCGTCCTGCGCATACCTTGTTTGTAATCCATTCGTCTGAATATGTTTCCAGATGCACTGCGAAAAATGAAAATAGCATCCATGCACTGTACTGGTCTGAAACACCTCTTGGAACGCCTGTATGAAACTGAGTTCGTAATCCGTTGTTACGGCGGTTGGTTTGAGTTTCCGTTGCAGATTTTTTAATGCGCTCAAAAATTCGATGTAAGTTTCTCGCGATTTTTTTGTTGTAAGTACGTATACCAATGGAATTGTTGTATTCTCGTGAAGCCCGTGAATCGTGTATAATTGGGTAAATATGTTTGGTACCGTCTTGAATGTGCCATCAGCGTGCCATTGGTTGCAATTTTGTAGAAATTTTAAATTCTGCTTCACGGTGTAAATGATTATGCGGTCCTGTCGTTTATTGTCGTAGTAGATAAATTTAGTACCTGCTTTTGTATTACAGTAATCACCCGTTATAATCAGATCCTCTGCAGTAGACGGATTTGGTGGTGGAGCATTTGCTCGTAATCGTGTCCTTTGAACCGTGCGGCAGAGTGAATGTGTAGGTGGCAACTGTGCTGCTACGGATGCAGTGATACCGGTACACGCAGCAGAAACAATGTTTTTCGTTGGATCATTAGATTCGATCGCTTTTCGTTTCATGTGGTTTGTAACTGCGATTTGCTTGACGTGCAATATATCCGGAGCGTGATTATGTGTCGTTTCGCTCATAACGGATCCTGGAAATTTATATCGGTGATAACGTCGTGAATATTGAATATAATATGTAATGTATAGGTGACACGCGCGTGAGGGGTGATTTTCGAATACATGTTGATGTTATCTGTCTCTTCCTCGGTTGTCGTTTGGCAACGCCCGGGACACTTTATCTCCTGCGCGTAGCGAGTGCATCGCCAAAACACTGTTGTTGTAGTTGCACGGTGCTTGTAGTAAATGAAACTTTGGTGCTGTAACAATTTGCCACCTTTTTGACTAGTTAGAAATGTGAGTGGCATTCCCAGTGAGAAATCAAAAGTCGAAATGATATCGAAACGATGTCGAAATGAGCTTAAACGTCGAAATGAGCTTAAACGTCGAAATTAGCTCGATATCGTTGGCAAGGGTAAAAAAAGTCAACGTTCGTTTGAATTTCGACATATTTTCGAGTAATCTTAAATAAACTGACATGAATGATAACAGTCACTCCTGTTACTATTTTGTTCAATTTTACTGTTGTAACTCTGTGTACATCCGTTTATATGCAAAATCTCGATTCGAGGTCGAAATGATATCAATATGATACTACAATTCGATGTCGAAATGACTCATCGATTCGACATCGATTCGACATCGATTTGACGAGTCATTTCTTACTGATGGTCTAAGATCCGGTATTAGAAATTTCTACCCTCATCTGTTATTTACGAATGATAAAAAATATATGCTAGATAACATATACATTGATACATCGCAAATAGGTTGCCGAGCTAAATCCTGACCCATCAATGTTAAATAATTAAATTTGTAATTAAATTTATTCGATCAACTTCCTCGATTGGTTATTTATAAAAATTGTGCATTAGTTGAGAGAATATACCCAAAGGAATTGGAAAAATAAAGGTTGCCTACTTTCCCCTCTGCGCAGCTGTGGAGTTGCCAGGTATAAACAGGTGAGTAAGCGTTATTAATATACCCTCATCAGTCATTTAATCAAATTATTATATCAAATGAAAGCTTATTTAATTCACAATCCAACCGTATTAGGTTGCTTTATCAAAAAGTTGATTGCATCCATGATTGCCTAGATTTTAGATGTAAAGTTTTCAGCGCGAGCGTTGAGAGTGACAGAAAAGCGTTGCGTAATCGTACGTTGAATTCGATGTCTAGGTGTCCCAGGTTGCCGATGACGAGGTTCACATAGTGCGCTCCGTAGTTTTCGGTGTCTACGTGTATTAATACCTTGAATTCGATGTCCACGTGTCCCAGGTTGCCGATGACGGGATCCAGATAGTGCGCTTCATAGTTTTTGGTGTCCAGGTGTAATCGTACGTTGAATTCGATGTCTAGGTGTCCCAGGTTCCCGATGACGAGGTTCACATAGTGCGCTTCGTAGTTTTTGGTGTCTACGCGTATTAATAACTTTAAATCTGAATGTAGGACACGTAGATATCGAATTAGAGATATACACGTAGACACCAAAAACTACGGAGCGCACTATGTGGACCTCGTCATCGGCAACGTGGGACACCTAGACATCGAATTCAACGTATTATTACACCTGGACACCAAAAACTATGGAGCGCACTATCTGGAACCCATCATCGGCAACCTGGAACACGTGGACATCGAATTCAAGGTATTAATACACCTGGACACCGAAAACTATGGAGCGCACTATATGGACCTCATTATCGGCAACCTGGGACACCTAGACATCGAATTCAAGCTTGATTCATAAGAATCGACTTAAAAATTCCCTAGCGGCAGAATTAAAATTATGTCATGACATAATAAAAATTCGCTGAATTAAAATTATGTCTAGACATAATAAAAATTGGACGAATAATAGTAACCTTTCGAAAGTAGAGGTTTTAAGCTTGAAATTTAAATTTTATTTATTTTTAACAAAGTTACAGCTGCTCGAATTTTGCCTATTTTTAAAGATAAATTTAGTGTTCCTTCAATTTTTGTGAGAAATTAACTCAAGTGGCTTAACTCAAAATCTAGGCAACCATGGATGCAATCAACTTTTTGATAAAGCAACCTAATACGGTTGGATTGTGAATTAAATAAGCTTTCATTTGATATAATAATTTGATTAAATAACTGATGAGGGTATATTAATAACGCTTACTCACCTGTTTATACCTGGCAACTCCACAGCTGCGCAGAGGGGAAAGTAGGCAACCTTTATTTTTCCAATTCCTTCGGGTATATTCTCTCAACTAATGCACAATTTTTATAAATAACCAATCGAGGAAGTTGATCGAATAAATTTAATTACAAATTTAATTATTTAACATTGATGGGTCAGGATTTAGCTCGGCAACCTATTTGCGATGTATCAATGTATATGTTATCTAGCATATATTTTTTATCATTCGTAAATAACAGATGAGGGTAGAAATTTCTAATACCGGATCTCGGACTATGAGTAAAGCGCGGAGCACACACTTCTGCACAACGCATAATGCGTAAGCATAAGAAAATTGATTGGTCCATACACATGTGCATAAGGAAATAGACCAATCAGTTTTCTTATGCTTACGTATTATGCGTTATGCAAAAGTCTGTGTTCCCCGCTTTTGTGCAGAAGTGTGTGCTCCCCGCTTAAGAATTCCCATGTACAGCACAGATGCTTGCAGTCACATTGCAGAAACGTTGCAACATTGCAAAACGGCGAATATTCACATACAATCAACAATAATATTTGCCGTCTTAATTTTCTTGATATGATTAGTTAAATTATTTTGTATATGTACTGAAAAAGACACCGGTAGAAAATTTTTTATATAAAAACATATCTAATCAGTGAGAAAGCTAATATCGAAACGATATGTCGAAACGACGTCGAAACGACGTCGAAATTAGCTCGAATATTTTTATCTAATAAGGCCCTTGTAAGGATTTGATAAGAATGTTTTAACTTTATAAAAATATACTTTTTTCATAAATATATTTACGAACACAAAATTTCATAATGAGCCGGCACTGGTTTCTGACATTCACCCGACATTAAGAAATATTATATCATATATCCAATTCAAAATTGTATTACTCTTTTTAAACTGAATTTGTTTCTTAAGATGATTTTTGAAAAATTATATATTTATAACTGGTTATAACATATGTAGACTACATATAACACTTACATCAAATTAAGAAGTAGTCTACCACGTAAGGCAGTTGGCTCACGATCCAGAGGTCCCGAGTTCGAATCCCACCAAGGTAAGTGTGTTTTTCAAATACAAGAAAATATTTATAATCATAGACTACATCTTAAGAAACAAATTTAGTTATAAAATAGTAATAAAATTTCGAAAAAAAAAATTTTTTTTTTATGCCGGGTGAATATCGAAAAATCAAAGTCTTCGAGCTGATTTCGATGTCGAAAATTTCTCGAAATCGAGCTGATTTCGATGTCGAAAATTTCTCGAAATCAGGCCCGTTTAAATCTCGAAACGATGTTGGATTTCGATGTCCATATTTCGATGTCATTTCGATATCATTTCGACTTTTGATTTCTCACTGGGAATTGCTTCTTGCCGCAGTACAAGCTGAGTTGGAACTGCTGTTAGTGTTTACAAGCCGTTAATATGTACGCACGTGCTATTGTAAACAGATTCAAACATCTCTACAGTCGATGAGAAATATAACTGTCTTATAACTTTCCACGCGTGAAAATGGTCTTATATTAGTATCAACGCATGTGCTAATGTAATACAGTAATAAAACCGACAATGACATAATTCATGTGCCGATTGTGTCGTGGGTGTTTTGTCGTGGGAAATTTTGTCACGGGGATATTATTTTTTTGGACATATTGTCGCGGGATGTTCTGTCGTGGGATATTTTTTTTTGGACGTTCTGTCATGGATCCATATATTAGGGTGATTAAAAAAAAACCCTTTTTTTTTATTTTTCGCGAGTCACCCCAAAATATCAAAGCTTACCTAAAAAAAAGAATTTTCCTCAAAAATTGAGCAAAATCGAACAAGTTTTAGAGGTCGCTACCAGCGATTTTCAATATTTTCGATTAAAAAATCGGTTTTTTTTTTCAAATGTTCAAAATTGCATAACTTTTCGAGTTTTAATGATAGAGGCATGAAATTTTCAGGGAATCTTCGTCAATTCATGTAGTTTATGAATATCGAGTTAGAAAATATATTTTCGGAAACAATTTTTTTACGTTTCTTTTGTTTATTATAAAAAAATAATCGTCTATAACAAATAGGCGCCAGCGATCTGGGACATGGTTTTGACTTTAAATTACATCTAGGTAATCCAAAAACACATTTCAATAATCAAATGCTTGAACATCGGTGAATTTATTGCTGAAAATTTGTTTAAACAACAAATTCAAAAAACTACGTTACCCGTAATGTAGAAATAACGCATGTCGTAATCTTTATTTAGGTGTCTGTATTGCATTCCAACTTTTGTTGTCAAATTTAAGTTGATAGAATAATAAATTATCCAAATGCTACATATTCAATAATTTTTGGTTACAACATCAACTTCTTTTCTGCCTAATACAATAACACCATTCAATTTTACGAATTGCAATTGTTTTTTTACTGCGACTCATATTTGTAAAATAGATAGATTAATAACCCAAGTAGCATTTTGACGTCCGCCCGACGTTAAGATAAACACACTTAACGTTTGTATCCAACGTTTTCGCTACGTCCTTTCAACCCTCTTTTGCACTAATTTGGGGAATCAAATTTAGGTTGTACCAACGTTGGGATCCGACTTATATAAGTTAAATTGAGGTTACATTTTTTCCACCAGTTTTAACGTTGGTATAAGTAATTTTTGTAAACTTCGATTTTGTACACTCTGCTAGACCTGAGGTTATTTTTTCACAACGTACATTTTAGGTGTAGTTTTCGTGCTTCCATTCAAACCATATGACGGCATTGGTGTAATAAATGTATCATAATACGTACTTATCAATTTGGCACAAATAAAATGGCTTTAAAGGAAAAATATAGTTTGCGCAGTCTTTGATACTATTGTAATTTTGCCATAAATACACGAACCCAGCACTGAAAATTTATAACGAAACCCACTTTATTGATAAATGTGGAAATGATAGGTCGAAATTAGATGAATCCCTTCTAAAATATTCCAATTTACTAAATATTCTATTAAATAATTAAAATTTTTAAAATGTAGATTTTTATTTTTTTTATCAAAATTACCTTTAAAATAAACATGTTGTCAAAACTTTAACAACAGATATTATATAAATGCTTTAAATTGTTAATAAAGTGTGTTAAAAAATATAAATCTAAATATACTGGAAAATGGCGGATTATTTGCCTTCCTCTTTGAGGAATGAAAATGGCGAAGTCAGCGTTCCACACTATATCAAACTTTACGTAGTAAAAGGTACGATAAATTCTACTAAGATTTGCCTTCTCGTATAAAATAATGAACTTTTTCAGACTTTTGCAAACTAAGTAGTATACCACTGTAGGCAAAATTGTACCTATATTGACTAAAAGTCTTGACAAGGTCGCCAAACTGACTTAACATGTCAATGAAGTATCGATTAGTTGAAAATTCTATACTAGATTTGCGAATGCGTCGTATATCTTAACCAAATCCGACCTATGCAATACCATCTATGGTGATCTAGGTTATGGTTATGGTATAGAGTTAAGCGTAAGTCGGATTGACATTCTAACCCGTTTTTCTCGCGGTAAAAAGTTTTTACCACAAAACTTCAGCAATGGATCATTTCAAAGTAGTTGTAATAGAATGTTCTATTTACACTCATATCTCTACTCTCTTTTAGGCAGAATTTGTTACCATTTCTTGCGATTTCTTAACGTCAGTCAGAAATGACCACAGGCGACGTTTCACAACGTTAGCGTTTTACAACGTTTGATAACAAAACGTTGGTTTACGTTGGGAATTACGTATTGAAGTCGCTCGAAAAGTGTGGTGCAGAGTATAACGTCAGGCAAACGTTAAATATCTTAACGTCGGGTAATAGGACTTAAACTGTTTCAAATTTGACGTTGGGAAAGTGATAAAAAAATCACGTCGTAATTTTAACGTTAAGACAACGTCCAACGAACGTTAGTATTATCTTTTAATTATAAGTTACATTTTATAACTTTCTTGGACCGCTTACAACGTTGTGATTAGTAGAAAAGTAGTCCTTAGTCGGAAAGTTAACCGAAAAATGCTGCTTGGGAACAATGCTACTTTTTTGTAATTTTTATTTTTATTATGTATATAATATAATTTAAAAAAAATACATTGTACTTATTGTTCTTTAAAAATAAAATTATTATGACAAATTACAAAAAAGTAGCATTGTTATTAATCTATCCATTTTACAAATATGAGTCGCAGTAAAAAAACAATTGCAATTCGTAAAATTGAATGGTGTTATTGTATTAGGCAGAAAAGAAGTTGATGTTGTAACCAAAAATTATTGAATATGTAGCATTTGAATAATTTATTATTCTATCAACTTAAATTTGACAACAAAAGTTGGAATGCAATACAGACACCTAAATAAAGATTACGACATGCGTTATTTCTACATTACGGGTAACGTAGTTTTTTGAATTTGTTGTTTAAACAAATTTTCAGCAAAAAATTCACCGATGTTCAAGCATTTGATTATTGAAATGTGTTTTTGGATTACCTAGATGTAATTTAAAGTCAAAACCATGTCCCAGATCGCTGGCGCCTATTTGTTATAGACGATTATTTTTTTATTATAAACAAAAGAAACGTAAAAAAATTGTTTCCGAAAATAAATTTTCTAACTCGATATTCATAAACTACATGAATTGACGAAGATTCCCTGAAAATTTCATGCCTCTATCATTAAAACTCGAAAAGTTATACAATTTTGAACGTTTGAAAAAAAAACCGATTTTTTAATCGAAAATATTGAAAATCGCTGGTAGCGACCTCTAAAACTTGTTCGATTTTGCTCAATTTTTGAGGAAAATTCTTTCTTTAGGTAAGCTTTGATATTTTGGGGTGACTCGCGAAAAATAAAAAAAAAAGGGTTTTTTTGAATCACCCTAATATATATATACATATATATATATATATATATATATATATATATATATATATATAATTATATATGTGCGTAAAATTATAATTATCCAAAAGGAAGATATATATGAATCTAATACGTAAAACTTAAGACAAGAGTGTGTATACATACATGTGGCTTAAAATTATAGAAAGAAAAGAAAAGGAATATATATATATATATATATATATATATATATATATATATATATGTATATATATATGTATGTAGTATGTATGTAGAATTTATTGCATTTCCCCGTAGGGTTTACAATCTGTTGAACTCATTGGCGTTTTAAAGGGACGTACCCAACTCTGTACACATTACAACTCCCTCATCCCGACCTGACCATTGAACGGCCTTACATTTACATTAACATTAAACCCCCTCCTCTCGTCTTCCATCCGGCCCTCCTTCTCCCCTGCCTCCGTCATCTCTCCGCGCCGTCCTTCTCTCTCCCGCTGCTCATTCTCCTTCCTTCAAGACACTCTCCTTCCTCCGGCTCTCCACTTTTTCTCTCCCTCTCGTTCCACTTCGCTCTGCAATCACAAAGCCAAAACCAAACACCTCTCTCTTGCTTCACCTCTCATCTTACCCTCCCTTTCTGTCCCCATACTTATCCCCCTCTTCTTCCTCCGGATTTGTTCCCCTCCTCCTCCTCCTTCCTTCCTTTCTCTGCATTTTTCCTTTGTGCCTACTGCTTCTTCTTCACCTCCTTCTCCTCCTCATCCCCCTCATACCCGCCACTCTCACCTCTCTAACCTCCGCCTTCACCACCAAGCCTTCCACAAAAGCTTCTTCACCTTCTCCGCATTCAATTCCTCTCTCACCCACCTCTCCTTCTCGATCCTTATTATAACGCTCCTCCTTCTCAATTCGTCTTCGCTTCTCTCACCCTCCTCTGCCCACCATTTCACCTTCCCCGTCATTCCTTTGCCTTCCTCGCCCTCCTCTCTCTTCCTTTTTCCCCCGCCTTGTTCCATTCTTTCTACCTTTACCTTCAACCTCTTCACCTCCTCCTTCCGTTCCTCTATCACCTCCTCTTTCCTTTTCCGGACCTCTTTCACCTCCCTTAACAGCTTCATCATTTTCTCCTCCACCACCTTTTCCACCACCTCCTTCCCGATTGTACACCTTCCTTCCATCCTGGCTTATCTAAAACACGCATAGGTTATCTAAAACAAGTACCCTTAATTCCTCTCCTCTCCCTTCCTCTACCTTCCTCTCCCTCCCTCCTCTATCCTTCCGATCAATCGCGCTTACCTCTTTCGCTTCCACCTTAACCTTTTTTAACCTTCCACCTTAACCTTCCGCAAAACCCTTCCGATCCTTCTGTGCTCTCCGCTTGCTTGCTGCTTACTCCTTCCTTCGATCTACCTGCTCCGTTCGACTCCCTCCTTCCCTCTTACACTGCCCTTACTCTCGATCGTTCGATCCATCGATCTGTCGCGACGACTCGTTGCTCCATTCCGCACCTGCTGCGCCACCATCGTCAATCCCTCCGTCTCGCGTCAGCTCGATCGATCTCCCGATCGATACTCCATGTTGCCAACTCGCTCACTTCCCTCATCGTGTAACCTGGGCTGATACCTTCATTCCTTCAATACCTTTGCTCTTATCCTCCTCATCCTCGCTCCTCCACGCCTCCACCTCATCAACCGCATTGCCTGCTCTTCTCCGCTTCCTCCCCTAACCCTTCCCTCCTTTCCTTCTCGTCCTGCGACCTTCTCCCTTCCTTACCTCTGTTCACCGTCCACCATAACCTCTTTCTTCTGGCTACTTTTCTCCAACCTTTTTTCCTTTGTCCTGCTTCGCCTTTTTCCTCACCTCCATTTCCTCCACCTCCTTTCCACCCTCCTCACGCCCTCCACTACTCCTCTTCCATCCCTCTCCTTCCTATCACCCTTTTCCACACACTTAAATCTTCCCTTTATCTCACCGACCTGTTCCCCCGCCGAGAGCCACTCTCACGACCTATATATATATATATATATATATATATATATATATATATATATATATATCCACTAAAAAAAGACATTAAAAATGTAAAAAAACGCCAAGTATGTTTCACGCAAAATAATTTTATAAATAATATTAGAAAAATAAAGAAAATATTTATTTAAAAAACACAAAAATAAATATAATGGCATGAAAAAGAAGTGAAATCAAAGTATTATTCCAAGTATATTTATTAGAGCAAGTAATATTATTTAAAAAACACAAAAAATAAATATAACAGCATGAAAAAGAAGTGAAATCAAAGTATTATTCCAAGTATATTTATTAGAGTAAGTAATATTTCGCAAGATATATATTTTGTGCGTGAATTAAAGGAATACAATATTTTATAAACTATCTCTCAAAATTGCAGTAGACCTAATATAGGATGCAGAAGACATTTAAAATGTATGAAATACAACGGCATGATAAAATGAAAATATAGAATACAATAGATAGCGTAACGAGAGATGCAGAAATTGAAAAGGGTTTAGTTACATCGATAATAAGCAGAGACAACAATCGAAGATGGACATAATCTCCAGCAGCATCCTTGGTGTGCCCGGCGGATGCTGCTGGAGATTATGTCCATCTTCGATTGTTGTCTCTGCTTATTATCGATGTAACTAAACCCTTTTCAATTTCTGCATCTCTCGTTACGCTATCTATTGTATTCTATATTTTCATTTTATCATGCCGTTGTATTTCATACATTTTAAATGTCTTCTGCATCCTATATTAGGTCTACTGCAATTTTGAGAGATAGTTTATAAAATATTGTATTCCTTTAATTCACGCACAAAATATATATCTTGCGAAATATTACTTACTCTAATAAATATACTTGGAATAATACTTTGATTTCACTTCTTTTTCATGCTGTTATATTTATTTTTTGTGTTTTTTAAATAATATTACTTGCTCTAATAAATATACTTGGAATAATACTTTGATTTCACTTCTTTTTCATGCCATTATATTTATTTTTTTGTGTTTCTTAAATAAATATTTTCTTTATTTTCCTAATATTATTTATAAAATTATTTTGCGTGAAACATACTTGGCGTTTCTTTTTACATTTTTAATGTCTTTTTTTTAGTGGATTTCACGAATTTTTGTTAAGTATTTTTGTCATCTATCTATCTATCTATCTATCTATCTCGCTCTCTCACGCTTTCTGTCGCTCTCACGCTTACTCTCGTTTTCTCATGCTTTCTGTTGCTTTATTACGCTTTCTCACGCTTCCTGTCGCTCTCTTTTACTTTCTTATGCTCTCTCTCTCTCTCACTTTCTCACGCTCTCTCGTAAGAGAGTCGTAATGAATAGTGTATTAACAATAGGAGAAGTTTGGAGTTGTCTATTGTATAATTACGGACGGCTACCGCCCTTCCCCGCAAGCAGGGGTAGGTGGGGGTGGACCTTGGTTCGTGTGGAAAATTGTAAACTCGAACCATACTCCATAATTATACAATAGACAATTCCGAAGTTCTTCTGTCGTTAATACATTATTCATTACGACATCCTTACAAAAGAGCATGAAAAAACGTGAGAAAGCGACAGAAAGCGTGAATGAGCGAGAGGAAGTGTGAGAGAGCAAGAGGAAGCGTGAGAGAGCGACAGGAAGTGTGAGAGAGCGTGAGAAAGCGACAGGAAGCGTGAGAGAGTGACAGGAAGCGTGAGAGAGCGACAGAAAGCGTGAGAGAGCGACAGAAAGCGTGAGAGAGCGACAGAAAGCGTGAGAGAGCGACAGGAAGCGTGAGAGAGCGACAGGAAGCGTGAAAGAGCGAGAGGTAGCGTGAAAGAGGAGCAGGAAGCGTAAGAGAGCAAAAGGTAGCATGAGAAAGCGATAGAAAGCATAAGAGAGCGTCAGGAAGCGTGAGAGAGCGACAGAAAGCGTGAGAGAGCGTCAGGAAGGGTGAGAGAGCGTCAGGAAGGGTGAAAGAGCGTCAAGAAGCGTGAGAGAGCGACAGGAAGCGTGAGAGAGCGAGAGGTAGCGTGAGAGAACGAGAGGTAGCGTGAGAGAGGGGCAAGAAGCGTGAGAGAACGAAAGGTAGTGTAAGAAAGCGTGAGAAAGCGATAGAAAGCATAAGAGAGCGACAGGAAGCGTGAGAGAGCGTCAGAAAGCGTAAGTGAGCGTCAGAAAGCGTGAGAGAGCGGCAGGAAGCCGACAGGAAGCGTGAGACTGCGACAGGAAGCGTGAGAGAGCGAGAGGAAGCGTGAGAGAGCGACAGAAAGCGTGAGAGAGCGACAGGAAGCGTTAGAGAGCGAAAGGTAGCGTGAGAAAGCGATAGGAAGCGTGAGAGAACGACAGAAAGCGTGAGAGAGCGTGAGAGAGCGTGAGAAAGCGACAGAAAGCGTGTGAGAGCCACAGGAAGCGTGAGAGGGCGAGAGGAAGAGTGAGAAAGCATGAGAAAGTGACAGGAAGCGTGAGAGAGCATGAGAAAGTGACAGGAAGCATGAGAGAGCGAGAGGTAGCGTGAGAGAGGAGCAGGAAGCGAAAGAGAGCGAAAGGAAGCGTGAGAGAGCATAAAAAAGCGAGAAAAAGTATGAGAGAGCATGAGAAAGCGTGGGAGAGCGTGGGAGAGCGAGAAAGAACGTAAAGAAAGCGAGAAAAAGTGAGAGAAAGCATGAGAGAGCATAAGAAAGCGAGAAAACGCGTGGGTGAGCATGAGAAAGCGTGAGAAAGCGGGAAAGAGCATAAGACAGCGTGGGAGAGCGAGAAAGAACGTAAGAAAGCGAGAAAAAGTGAGAGAAAGCTCTTGTGACAAATGCGGAATAGGTGCGGAACATGTGCGGAATAGGTGCGGGACAGATGCGGAACAGGTGCGGAACAGGTGCGGAAGAAGTGCGGAATAGGTGCGGAATATGTGCGAAACATATGCGGAATAGGTGCGGAACAAGTGCGGAAGAGATACGAAACATGTGCGGGACATGTGCGAAATAGGTGCGGAATATGTGCCGAATATGTGCGTAATAGGTGCTTCTCAGAAACTAAGCATTTGCTTAGTTAGAACTTAACACTGTGGATTTCGACTATATTTAGTGGGTACTACATACCTGTAAAATTTTATTAAAATCGGGTGTGGGAGGTTTTCGGAAGTTTATCCCAATATTCATCTTCGCTAAATCTTACACGCCAACCAAAAATGGAAGAATCTAATACCATCTTCAAAGAAATGGAAGAATATCGAAATCGTAAGTATAATCATTATTTAAATATCAACAATCGGTCTCTGATACAATGGATTCTGTCTTCAAATCAAATTTCTGTTATATTTAAAAAAAAATCTTCGTCAATGATTATATTGTTTTTTTTTTTTTTTTTTTTTTATATAAAGACGTTTGATGTAAGTACTCCAGAGCTTCACAATTTTGGCTGGTTTGAGAGTTTCATACATGTAATCTGAGGGGTTTTATAAAAATTTTTATAAAATTTTGAATTTTTTGAGAAATGTCTGTGGTAATTCTATCTTCCGCAAATTTTGAGATATCGGGCTATTTCTAATTCTATAATCTTCTTCGGTCTTTTCTACCCCTATTTCATATATAATTCTTTAAGATTTGGTTGATCAGACTCAGTTTTATAAGGCTTCTATGTATTGCAACGCTTTTTCCTCCGGTCTCGCTATCCGGAGGAGGGCTATCGTGGATTAACTTACCGATACAACAACTCTCACCCTTAATCTGGGCGCCAGGCGTGACTATGCACGCCACCGAACACGATACTACTATTAATTTACTCACGAATTTGCCCGAAGACTCAGGGCTGGGCTTTTGGCCGGCGGGAATTTGGAGCGGGGCGATACGCAATTAGAGCACAGAAATAAAATAGAAATAATATATTTGAAAGAAAAGAAAACAAATAGAATATATTAGAGACACAGGTGTAAATAGAGATAGACGAGATATGCGAAATCCATCGTATTGACGGCAGCGCGAGACTTAAGGGGGTCGTCTACTCAAGAGGCTGTTTTTTTTTTTTTTTTTTTTTTGGTCTTTTTTGGGAATTTTTTGTAAGGAATCATAAGAATACACATTGTTGAAACTTTTACATCATATTTATTGATATTTGAAGAGTATTTAGAAATTTTTCCAAGTTGATATATGGCCAAGAATCCGCTGTAGAGCGCCCCGACGGCAGCTGCGTAAAAAAAAAGTTGTTGAACGGTACCCACGATTCCGGATATCCAGTTCATCCTAAAAAAAGAAAAAAAAATCCTCTTAATCTGTGGATGTGTGGCTATCGTGTGAACTAGAACTAAATAAAAATATTGAAATTTCAATTTTTGCCAACGTTTTGAAAAAAAGTTTCATTTTTCGGTATTTTCAAAACGTTGGCAAAAATTGAAATTTCAATATTTTTATTTGGTTCTAGTTCACACGATAGCCACACATCCACAGATTAAGAGGATTTTTTTTTTTTTTTTAGGATGAACTGGAGATCCGGAATAGTGGGTACCGTTCAACAACTTTTTTTTTACGCTGTCGTCGGGGCGCTCTACAGCGGATTCTTGGCCATATATCAACTTGGAAAAATTTCTAAATACTCTTCAAATATCAATAAATATGATGTAAAAGTTTCAACAAAGTGTATTCTTATGATTCCTTACAAAAAATTCCCAAAAAAGACCCAAAAAAAACAGCCTCTTGAGTAGACGACCCCCTTAATAACTAAGACGAGGTAACGAACGCGAATACTTAGAGACTATCGCAAGACGGCGAACGCGAATATGTCGCCGAACGACGAACACAAATATCTGAATAGCGCAATATCAACGCGAATATTCCACGCGACTGCTTAGAAAGCGCAAGATTTTAACGCGAATACTTAGTTAACGCAACTCATCCGCAGTAACATAATTCAAAGAAGCCGACGCGAAGATTACCGCGATAGAACATACCTCAAGGGTACCGACGCAATTAACGAATTGTTATCACGAGTTCGACTCGACGATTCCGCAGGGACGCCTACTATACAACGCGACACAATCAAGTACGCTATAACACGACCCGTACAGCGCGGCCGTATGCCACGTACACAAAACCTCTGTGACTTTCGCTGGTGGCACTCGGGCGCTTACGATCCCGTACGCAACACGAAACACGAAATTAGACACGTATCGCGGATGATCCCGCGGTTAGCCACGCAAATCCCGTCTCACACGAAGTCCGGCGATTCCGCGGCGCCACGTCGATCCCGACGATCGCTGCCAACGCCAATTAACGGTCTCTGCAGCCCGAATGCGTAGCGTCACAAGAACGGGGTCGAGTGCCCTCCAAAATACCTGACCACTCGACACCCGCTTAACACGAATATTACCGCGATCTTCCCGGCACGACTCCCGTCGTCACGCGCCGCCCGATCGCGTACAACACACGAAACGGCACACTAACGAAACGAACGCTTATGACTGTCGGCCGCGGCGGAATTCCCGGGGAGGGTCCCCTACGGTCTCTACCTACTTGAAGTTCTGCTGTTGGCGAGGCCCCGGCGAGGCGTCCGATACGATCCTCTCTTTTGACTCTCTAACGACGGTAACGACACGACCGGTACTCTACACACATCCGGGGCCGGCGCCTCGAGCAGAACGTCCTATTTACCGCGAAGACGCCAGGGTGGTGACCTTACAATAGGCCGATGCTCTCTCTGTCCGGATGGTCCGTCTCGAGGCTGGAGATATGCGTCCCTTACAACGGCTGGCACGACAGTGCCGGGACGATGGCGCGTCGGGCTCGCGTCGGCTCCCCGCGCCTGCGCATTCGGTGCGTTTCGCGCGCACTCGCCAATCCGAGCGCCATCCCTGGCTGTTCGCGCTGGTGTTCCTCCGCGGCGCCTCCACTGCTGCGACGCTGTTACTCGCGCCTCCACCTCGGCGCGGCCTTTTCAAACGAGTCCGGCTGTCCGGGCCGCGACTCGTAGCTCGGCGCAACGTGTGCCAGGCTGGCCGGGCCATGGCCACGTCGCCGGCAACCCTTGGGGCGACGATCACGAGGACGGGCCCTTCCTCGTGCCGTTCCGACCTCCCTGGTCCCTCTGGTACTACCTCAGGGCGTCTCCCGGACGTCTGCGGTTGTCACTGGCCGATGGTGCCGAGCGCGGGGTCGAATCTCCAATCTCCATGGGCGCCCACCGTGGCGAACGGGGAGGCGCGGACGCGGCCCGACCTACAGCCACGTTTCCCAGCCGTCTCCTAGTCCTCTTAATTTCCCTCGTTGCGGCTCATGGCCGTTACAAATGTGCTCCGGTCATCCCTGGCAATCTTTCCTACGAACTTAAATACTAGAATTAATCTAACGTTAGGACCCTTCCCCGCTCCGCGCGAGGGAGCATCCCCAAATTCCCCTCGGCCGAGCCCGTCCGGAAAGTGGACGCGACTTGTCACGTCACAGTATGCCGCGGATTTCTCGAAATTTCAAATGTTTGTGACTCAAGAACTGATCAACCAAATCTTAAAGAATTATATATGAAACAGGGATAGAAAAGACTGAAGAATAAGAAAGTTGTATAAAAGTAAAAAAGTGTGCAAATTAGGAATTTGCACATTGCTTCCCCACCATTTTTAAGTGTGCAAATTAGGAATTTGTACATTGCTTCATCAACATTTTATTTCACTCATAAAACTTTATCTATAAGGAAACCTCGATAAAGAAACTAATAAATACTAATTAATTATTAGGTTCTATAACAGCCTGCCGTTTTTAGAAATCGAACGCGGACTAGCTCGCCGGACCAGGGGTTCAATAGGTAGGCCCAGAGGCAGTAATCAGTATTTGATTCACAGGGCACACAGAGTTTATTTAATACTTGAAATAATATTTAATACTTGCAAAATAATAATACAGCAAATGATACGCAAGTTTAATCCAACGGTTTATACGGACGCACACGTATAAACGGAACGCGATATTTACAACGACTTATGCGGACGCATACGGAGCACGGTATTACAGCAATCTACACGTAGGAACGGAACACGATGCTTACAGCAGTTTCTGCGGACGCATACGGAGCGCGATATTACAGCGATCTATACGGGAAACGGAACGCGATATTTATAACGGGTTTATGCGGATGCATACGGAGCGCGGTATTACAGCGAAACGCGAGTCGCGATCGGAAGACCGGAAGGTAGGAACGGCCGGTCAGGATGAGGCTGGCCGGCCGGTCGGTTCGAGGATTTCCGGAGCTTCGGCGACAAGACTACTTCCCGATAAAAACAGTCACGTCACATCCACGTCGAATCCACGTAATTTACGTGGACTACGTGGATGCAGATTTATCCACAAACTATCCACATAGATGCAACGTTCTTTTTTCATCACTACATCGAAGTCTTTTATCCTCGAAATATCAATGTAGATTCTCTGTGGATATATCTATTAAGAGATATGTACAGGGAATTTTTATCGACATTTCGAGGATAAAAGACTTCGATTAGTGATGAAAAAAGAACGTTGCATCCATGTGGATAGTTTGTGGATAAATCTACATCCACGTAATTTCTATTAAAGATTATAATTAATCAATGAAAGTATTATTATACTGCGTTTATATGGCAATGTCATAGCTTTTAATGGATAATCAATAGTGAATTATAATTTGATGCTGCAATTATACTTTGTATACTGCAGGTGGAATGAACTTGTATTGAATAAGATTTTGTATGTAATTGCCATGTCGATTGACACATTTTAGCCCTATAGTCGGTGCATCAGCAATTTATGTTTCTGCATTATTTCTAAAGTTTCATTAACGAAAGGTTTCCTTATTTTTGTCTAGTGAGGTCCTTGTAAGGATTTGATAAGAATGTGTTTTAACTTTATAAATATACTTTTTTCATAAATATATTTACGAACACAAAATTTCATAATAAGCCGGCACTGGTTTCTGACATCTACCCGACATTAAGAAATATTATATCATATATCCAATTCAAAATTTTATTACTCTTTTTAAACTGAATTTGTTTCTTAAGATAATTTTTGAAAAATTATATATTTGCGCTGGTTATATGACATATGTAGACTATATATAACGTTTACATCAAATTAAGAAGTAGTCTACCACGTAAGGCAGTTGGCTCACGATGCAGAGGTCCCGAGTTCAAATCCCACCAAGGTAAGTGTGTTTTTCAAATACGAAAAAATATTTATAATCATAGACTGCATCTTAAGAAACAAATTTAGTTAAAAAATACAAAAATTTCGAAATAAATAATTTTTTTTATGTCGAGTGAATAATTATTCAGTGAAACACGTGGATTTCACGTCAAATCGATGATCTCATCCACGTGGACTACAGTACCGTTCTTGAGCGGATTGTCCACTCGAATGTCCACGTGGATGCCACGATGCTGATCCACGTAGCAATAACGTGGATTTCACGTACTGTTTTTATCGGGTTGTCACGAGACCAAGTTTCTTTGACCCCGCTTGGCCGTCGCAACCGAGAATTAAACACGTGCTAGAGTTCGAGCAGCGCCCAAGACCTTTTGGAACGAGGCCCAGATCACTGGACCCCGCTGTCGTGCCGCTCTAGGAGTCGGGAAAGGTAGCTTCTCTCGGGATCAGCGGAGCTCATGCTGGTCTCGAAAAGAAGTCCTTCTTACCGCGACACCGATGTTTTATCCCCCCCCCCCTCCCCCGAAGCGACAGATTCCGTGGGGGTAGCCGATCTTCGTGCGAACCGCGCGTCGGTCGGAGCGGTGCGGAATTACCGCACTCTCGCACTCGGTGAAGATCGGCTCCCGTCGCCGCTCGTCTGAGCTCCGAGGGGACATCGGTGCCGCGAGCCGCTAAGGGCTCAGACACAATGACAAAAATAAGGAATAAGATAAAGGAATAAGGAATAAGGGAATGTCGCATCTCACTTCAGTACACGTACATTAAAGTGAGATGCAACATGCCTTATTCCTTATTCCTTTATCTTATTCCTTATTTTTTTCATTGTGTCTGAGCCCTAATGCTCGCGCACACGATAATTCTTTTAGAGCGATTAAAAAATACATGGGCGCACCGCGCCCTGTCATCGCCCGATGGATGGTCGATCGGGCGGCATCCGGCTGGTGGCGGCCGGGAGATGATGCATTTAAGGGGTGCATCGTTACAATCCGCTAAACAATATTTTGTTACAGAAATGTTTTTGTAACGTCGCAATATAGCCATATGCGACATTTTACGTTTGGTTGCATAAACGTTTTAATAACATAAAAGGAACCAGAAATGTCCTGATTCAATTACCTTACATATGCGACGTTGCACTTACAACGTGTTTTAGGCGTTTGCAAAACTTTATATGTGCAACATCGCATTTACAACGTTTTTGCGACGTTTGTGAAACTTGCATCAAACGTTGGGGAAACGTTACAACTTTCGTTCCAAAAACAACGTTTATACAACCAGGAACTTAAATTTTCCGTTTCACGGTTAATTTGCAACGTTGCATTTGTAACGTTTTTGTAACGAATGTATAATGCGGGGTCTACCAGCAGGAATAGTGGATTAGGTTGTAAGACGTCAAAATAAAACTGGTTTTTCCAGTGTAATAGGGCGTAGAGTTAGGCCGTCAACGGAATTGTTGAACCTCATTTTGTATGGTCTGCTCAACCATTTTTCTTATGACCTTAATCTAACTATTACACTGGAAAACCAGCTTTATGCTCTTACAGCTTACTGACGTCTTACAGCCTAATCCATCACTCCTGCATATATAATATGATATACAACATACGTAAATATGATCAATGAAAAACATAATAATTATTCGTTTATTAATTAATTTATTTTAATAAATACAGTATTGTGATGGTAAATGGGTTTAATGTTATTGCACATTTATTCTATAATACTATACTATAATGTCTATGTGTATAATACTATAATGTCGTGTACGTTACACATCACACTAATAATTTTCGCTATCTATCTTATAAATGCGAACAGCCGCAAAACACGCGGTGCCGATTTTCTTTAGCTCGAACCCGCACTTACTAATTATACCTATCTGTCGCACGTGGAGGTCGGAGGAAACGCGAAGCCACGAAACGGTCGTTGTCGGTATCGGTAGCTAGCGACCTTCTCGCTAACCCACCAATCAGTGCACTTCTTCCTGCGCCTAGCATCACGGCGCCTGTCCGTAACTCAAGCGACAAATAACAAGCGTAGTAGCCGCGATGCAGCGACATAGAAATCGGTTATAGAAACCGCGCGTCGAAATCTTAAACACGTGGCACACGCCCGCACGGAACGATGGCTCGCCGCGAACTACGCACTACTTCTTCTCGTAGCGTCCTCTATAATATATAGTTATACATTTTCTAATAATGTCGCATTTACAACGTTAATGCAGAGTAGTAAAATGTTTTTCAAAGTTACGTTTTGATTGAACCGTTTAAAGTACGTAGTGAAATGAATATTTTAGAAACATCGCAAATGTTAGCGTTGAGGCAACGTTTATAAAGTCGCAAAGGAAACGTTTCATACAAAAGTTATTTGAACGTCACAAAACATTTCATTTGTGACGTTCCGAATTGTCAAATTAAATGCGGAAAAGCAACGTTTCTGATACGTTCTACAGACTGAGGGTGCCGTCCCATGCAGGACGGAATTTCGGAAAACGGAATCTCGGAATCATTCTGATTGGTTAGCCCCATGGGGCTTGTACTGTGCCCCATGGGGCTAACCAATCAGAATGATTCCGAGATTCCGTTTTCCGAAATTCCGTCCTGCATGGGACGGCACCCTAACACAAATAAAACGTTAACTTGAGACGTTTACGAAATCCTTTATTGCCTATACATATAAAACGTTTCAGATTTGCTGAATTACAGTCGAAATGTGACGTTACAAGAAGGTTACATGTTTAGCGGGAATACAACAAATAAAATACAAGCTTCCTCATAAGAGGAGCTTTATGAGCGAAATAAAATGTTGATAAAGCAATGTGCAAATTCTTAAAATTTGCACACTATTATTATTATTATTATTATTATTATTTCTTTTTTTTTTTACTTTTGCGATCGTCCGCAAATACACACACGTCACTAATATATATGCATCATCGATTACATAAAAAATTGGATTTGGCGTATCAGCAATAGCGTAAAACGCGTCAAACAGATTGCGTATGGTAGTTTAGATGATTTGATTGACTGACGTGGTTTGTCGTAAGTTACGCGTACGCATCTTACGCCGCATGGGGAGGCAGTTTAAAGCCGTGATCAGACTACGGATTGGGATTGAGATTGGATTGAAATTTAATCAATCAGAATAAAGAAAACTAACTTCAAGTTTAGTGAACTTTGCTCTAATTGGTCAAATTTCAATCTAATCTGTAATCCCAATCCGTAGTCTGATCATGGCTTATGCCCGTGTCACACTACGTATTGCGAACGCGGATCAGATTGGGATTACGGATCGCGGATCGGAATTCAGCCAATCACAGATGAGCTGCTCGTCTACGATTGGCTAGATTACGATCCGCGATCCGCAATCTCAATCCGATCCGCGTCCGCGATACGTAGTGTGACACGGGCTTTATGCTGGGTCTACAATGCGAGTCGCAAAGTCGTGAGTCGCAAGAATTGACCAATCACAGTCGATTATTCTCCTCAAATTCGACTGTGATTGGTCAATTCTTGCGACTCACGACTTTGCGACTCGCATTGTAAACCCAGCATTAATGGTCGTTCTACATTAGTTGCAATCGTAGAGTCATAAAAAATTGACAATCACAATCTATTCTTCGATCGCAAGCAAAATAATAGACTGTGATTGGTCAATTTCATACCTGTTCCCTGTTTCCTATTCCTTTCATTGTGCGCAGCCCCTAAGTAGTATGTCGTAAGAAATTGACCAATTACCCCGGTTCTACATTGGTTGTATCGTAGCATAATTCGTAAGAAATTGACCAATTACAGTCAAATTTGAGGATAATAATCGATTGTATCCTATAAACACACAATATTTTTAGAATATTGTATTAATATTATTAAAAATTAAAATAATATTATTACAATATTCCGAGAATATTCTATAATATTTTCTAATATCATAGGATTATTTTGTTGATGTTATATATGTCCACTTCACATAATATCCTTTGGTATACTATTTTAATATGGTGCGGAATATTATAAAAAAGTTCTTAGAATATTATTCTAGTCAACAAATTAACGTTCATATAATATTACTTGGATATTATTATAATATTAAAATATTTATACAAAATTATAAACAAAGATTTTATTTAATAAAAATAATAAAATTTATAATTTTTTTCATGTTCTCACATATCTTTCACATTGATTAATAGACAATATTTATAACCATTCGTTACATTAATTTTAGAACCATTATTCATTAAATATTTATAAATTTTTTAATTATTAAATTAAAAATAGTTTATTTGATAGTTTATTCCCGAAAATGTAAAATATTTTTATAACATTAAATAATATTATTTTATATAATATTCATATAATATTATCAGGAGCGGACATATAACCATCTATTAATATTACTAGAATATTGTATTTAATGTTCTAAATTTCACCAACCACGGTTAGCTTAACCGACGGTTAAACTTAGCAGGATTGACCAATAGAAATGAATCCACCCTGCTAACTTTAACCGTCGGTTAGTCCCGGTCTACAATAGGTGTTTTAAGCCCTAAGGGCCTTGACACATAGAAAAACTTAAGCAGTAATACTTAAGTAGTAAGAAATCAACAGTATGGATTCGCTACCGCTTAGGGCCGTGCCTTAAGTTCTTGACTGTGATTGGCTGATTTGCTTACTGCTTGAGTTTTTCTATGTGCCAAGGCCTTAAGCCTTAAGAAATTATTCAATCACAGTTGAATTTGAGGAGTATAATTGACTGTGATTGGTCATTTTCTTAGGGCTTAGGGCTTAAAACACCTATTGTAGACTGGGACTTAAGCTAACCGTGGTTGATGGTGAAATTAGCTCTAAGATTACGCCTAGAATATTTTTTAATATTAAATAATATTACGCACTTATAGGGTAATTGGTCAATTTCTTATGCTGGGTCTACAATGCGAGTCGCAAAGTCGTGAGTCGCAAGAATTGATCAATCACAATCGAATTTGAGGAGAATAATCGACTGTGATTGGTCAATTCTTGCGACTCACGACTTTGCGACTCGCATTGTAGACCTAGCATTACAAGTTACGACTTAAGCCCCTTGCACAATAGGCGATAGCGATAGCGATAGCGATAGCGACAAAGTTGCCGACAAGGGTATAGCTTTGTCGGCAACCTTGTTGCTGTCGCTATCGCTATCGCTATTGCCTATTGTGCAAGGGGCTTTACGACGCTACAATACGACCAGAGAGAAAGATGAGAGTGGTCATACCCGCGTTTTGGCTGTACCCGAATCCTGTCGGTATGTGCACGTTTTTGTGGTTCTCTTCCGTGCTATGTCTACGATTTTTTTATTCTCTTTGGAAATAAAACCAAAAAATCGTGAACCTAACGGAAGAGAACCAAAAAATCGTGAACCATAATATGAAAGAGAACCCCAAAATCGTTGACATTACCACAAAATAGTGGACACAGCACGGAAGAGAACCACAAAAACGTGCACATACCGACAAGATTCGGGTACAGCCAAAACGCGGACATGACCACTCTCATCTTTACCAATGTAGAACCGAGAACCGGCCTTAAATATAAGATCCGACTCTGACGAGCCTATGTCTTCCTTAGTCTATGCTAAAGGTCTATGACCAAAAGTTACATACAATCGATACTTTTTTACTTTGAGAAGAAATAAAAAATTCGCATTTGCTTTCGTCTGCTTTCGTATAGCCGTATCGAGTCCGTCTCAGGAATCGGATGCCAAATAAAAAAGGAAGAAGAAGTCTACTTTCGTCATTCCGGCCTGGATTCGATGATCCGTTTGTCCCAACCTTTCCTCTTCCTCTTGTTGGACTTTGTACTTTAAACCTGTATAAACTCGAGACAAACATCCCTACTCTTTATCTTGATATTATTTCTTGACAGTTTTCGCACTGTCATCGATTCCTGCCACATCGCCGTAAAGTGAAAACAACAGACGGACGTATTACCGTTTTTCAATTCCGTTTTAATACTTTAAAAAAGCATTAACACAATGATGCTCAGGAAGGTAAGTGACAAAAAAAACAAATCACTTTATTCATTTGACTATTGAAATCGCACGTTGTACGATTTGTTGAACTTTTTTACATTTTGTACATCTTGTATCTTCTATTCATAATTGGAAAATAATAACTGACATACTGTAATGATTCGAGTTAATTATTCGTGTGTTGACACATATTATGTTGAAATTAATTTCTTTCAGGTATTTAACCCAACAATGTATCCAAAAGTGGTACGATCCTTTTCAGCAGCTACGGAATCTGCTCAAGGACTTACTTTTGGTTGGTATATTTATAGTATCTTAGCAAATATGTAGAGAGTATATATAGCCATATAGACACAAAATTATTAGGCACCCTTGTTTCTTCTGAATATCTTGGAATGAGTGAGTTTTCTATTTATGTATTGTTTTTGTCCTAGACTTTTTTGTCTGTGAGGCAGTGAATAGACAAAAAATCTAGTAATTGCTTGTGAAATGGAAATAATTGTGCCCGTATTAATCAAAATCGAAATACGAAGTGAACAGTTTTCTGAATAGTATTGCTGTTTCCCTAAAAGAGATAATACTTTGTATCTCAATTGTTTGAACCATTCACAAGGCCAATAGGATGAAAACAACATAAAGCTATACGCTCATTCAGTTCCAAGATATTCAGAAGAAAAAGGATGCCTAATAATTTTGTCAGTGGCTGTATATGAAGTTACCCAGTAAGCAAAATAATAGCAGTATAGCGACAGATTAGTAACAGATTTAATGAAAATATATCAGCAGATTAACATCAATTGTGTCCGCGCTCAGCTTATGTTCTGTCAGCAGAGTCTGCTAACGTAATCAGACAATACATTGGCAGCAGAAACCGTGAAGACAGAGCCTACTGATAGGCAATGCGAGAAAGTTCTATCGCATTTCTGACAATAGTTTGACAACATTTCTAATAGAGCAGCTTCTGTATGAAATTTGTTACCTTTCTGACATCAACAATTTATTACAGGCTCTGCTCATAATCTGTCCGCGCAGGTTTAGCTATCTGAGTATTTAGATAAATAATCAAGAATTCAATACGATCTTAAAGAGATAGCAGAGATCCGTGCAAATATATATATATATATATATATATTTGCAGAAATATTCACTTATGTAACTACGATTATAAACACATTTTGAATAAGTAAAATAAATTTAATTAAATACATCAGGAAACAGAAAAGTATAATTTCGTTATTTGATTACTGTTTCGCATTGTTTGTTCATCCTTTTGTAAACAAGATTATGCAAAGTTATTTAATTTTTTTAGTAAGATGAATTTAAATGTGTAGTACATATTTATATCTATTTAGTTTTTGCATAAAAAAGTTACATTTAATCTTGTTATATCTTGGCATAAATGTTGAATAAAATATACAGGTTAAAAAAGGTACCAAATTTTAGGAGTATGTAGTACTCATGAAAACAAATCGAAAAGTCTTAATAAACATTACTCCAAAAACCATTTATTTCCGAGTTATAAAGCATTTGATGTATTATCTGTTCGTTTCACGAGTAGGTATACATTGTCCCAGGTAGCATACCTACACGGAGAAAATTTTATGTTGAATATTACTATGTTTTTCCACTAACTGCGGACCATCAAGGAATTACAAGTTTAAATGCTATGGCCATTGTTTTAAAAACAATAAAGCAACGCAATTTTTACGCTTTCTCATAGTAAAAATTTGTATGTCTCAAAGCAAAAACTTGCTGGATAAAAGTTAGAATTACAAAGAGAAGTAAAAAATATATACCAAATAAGTTTTTCCTGTACACCATAGTAAAAATTAACTCTTTCCACTTTATATTCCGCTAAAATATAGCTTGAGCAGCGTTTTCACAAAAATTACTTTATTCATATAATAAAAAGCAGTGTTGCCATAGTAAAAATTACATGAAGATCATGTAAACATTTTAATTCGGTAACTTATTGTTAAAAATTCGAGAAGAAGGGGAAAGGAATAAGCGTTGCTTGCAAGATCTTGTCGAGCATGAATGATTTTTGTTGAATTAGTAAACGCGGCAGTCAGCTAGAAATGTAATATATGCCATTTGATTTTTAATCGTTTTTAACTTTAATTTGATTTATTAAATAAAATCTTCACCTTGCGCGTCCAAGTAGCGCCTTTAGGCGTTCTCATTATTCTCATTAACTTTATTACATATTTAATTTTAAAATATATTTAATATTATATTGTGTTGATATACAAATCTTATTCGTATATCAACGGCGCTATCTGGACACAAGGTGAAGATTTTATTTAATGAATCAAATCAAAGTTAAAGACGGTTAAAAATCAAATGGCGTATATTACGCTTCTAGCTTTGGCTGCCGCGTTTAATTATTCGATAAAATCGTTCATGCTCGACAAGATTAGTATTCATTGTATACCACTGTATTGTTGTTGCGTTGTTTTTAATATTTGCTAGTTAATAAATTTCAAGATTTTTGAACACCATAAAGATGTGTTATATACGAATATAAGAAAGAAAGAAGTAGCAGAGTCAGAGGATCGCTGCTAGCGTATTCGATCATCGAAGTCAAGCAACGTCGGGCGCGGATACTAGTTGGATGGGTGACCGGCTGAGAGAGCGGATTTTCGGGTGCTATAGCCTAGCTGTTCGAAAAAGATCAGTAATTTATATAGCTTCGAGGCGGAGCTGAAGGCACTAAATGTCCCTCAACCGAGGGAACAAAAAAAAAAGCGGTAATATTCGTCTGTTAATTTCCAGACGGATATCTGATTATTTTGATGGAAAAAAACCTGAATTCTCTGTGTACGAATTTTTACTATGGCAAATAATAAAATATGTTAGGTAAGTTTTAAATTTTACTATGTTGTACTATAATTTATTCCATAAAGTCATGATGGTCCACCGATAATATAAAAAATAGTAAAATGTAATTTAAAACTGTATTATAAATGAACATAAAATTTTCTCCGTGTATGTCAAAATGACGTCAAAAACTTGTCATTACTGGTCCAATGATGTTAGATGACCAAATAATATCGAATTTAAAACGTTATTTTATGACGTCTTAATCTTAAAACATTATAATATCAATATTTTTAAGTCATTTTTAAAAATAAATTTTTTGTAAAATAATTGAAAAATATAAGAATGTCAACAGTTGTTACATTACAAATTTGTATTACACTAGACACTACAAGCGCGCGCGCAGCGCGCACCATTTAGCTTTTTTTTATAACAAAACATTTACACCACAATAAGAAAATAACTGCGTTTTGAATAAAGTAAAACTTTAATTGTCATTCGACTTTGGCGATGACAGCCACATAAATCATATAGTGAAGCAAGCCGGGATGCAAGCTTCACACGAGATAACATCTGACACGAAGTAACGCGTGCAATACATCGAGATAACCAATCAGCATCGCGGAAAAGGAGCAACAATAAATTCGACTATCGACTTAACACGGCCTTTTTAAGAGTGGACTAGACACCACAAATGCGCGCGCTACGCGCGCGCCATTTAGCTTTTTCATTACATGAAATTGACAACCACAGAAGCGACACAAGTGAAACACGCCGCGATGCAAAATTCGAGACAACCAATCAGCATCGCGGAAAAGAGGCAACAATAATTTCGATACAAACGCAATTCACTCAGTTAACACGCCTTTTTTAAAAGTGGACTAGACACCACAAACGCGCGCGCTACGCGCGCGCCATTTTCATTACATGAAATTGACAACCACAAAAGCGACACAAGTGAAACACGCCGCGATGCAAAATTCGAGACAACCAATCAGCATCGCAGAAAAGAGGCTTCAATTCTTCGATACAAACGAAGTTCACTCTGTTAACACGGCTTTTTTAAGAGTGGAGATGGAGATTTAATAATATTATATAAACTCAGACAACACACATGTTTAAAAGCGTGACCTAAGACGTCTAAAAGACATCTTTTAGACATCTTTTAAACATCTTACAAAAAGATAGCTAAAAGATGTCTGAAAGCTATCTAAAAAACGTCTTATTTTAAAAATTATGCTTTATGGAAAATAGACATGATCTTTAGTTTACTATTTTTAAAAATGTCATAAAATATATTTGTCGTAATATATTTTTTCTATTTAATTTTAAAGAAATTTTTTTATAATTTATTTATCAATTATAAAAAAAAATTGCTTTACCTATGTTTTTTTCTATTTTTTCAATAAAACAATAAAAGTTTATCTTTATTTTTTTCTTTATTCAAAAATCGAAAGATGACCTAAAATTATTTTATATGTTGGTGAAAAATAGACAATCCCGATATGCCACGTAACTGTTAAAATTACTTAAGCTATTTTACTAATGCAAATATTAAAATATAAAATATAAGACGTATTATGAGATACTGAGATAATTCATAAAATATTTGGATTTGACTTTTTCGTGCGTACATTTATCTTTTATTCCTGCAACAATTCCTCATCTTGCGGGAAGAAAGCTGGGCATCAGTCCTACAGTCGATCCATGCATACTTCGTAGTTGTTAATCAATTTCCAATTTTTCTTGTCGAAGTACGTTACTCTACTTCCTACAATATAAATCACACGATAATCATACAATTAAATTTAATTTTATTTTACGACTCCTTTCTGCACGATATCAGTTTCATATATATTTTTATGGAGATATTTTAGAGAATCGAGTTAGAGAGCATTGACATACAGTTATACCTTTAGATGTGCCAAATGATATTCCAACAGAACTTTGGCATTAGCGATGCTTTCGACAGTGCCAACGAAGACGAAGGGCACCTGACCCTCTTTTCGTGGAATCATTCATGGGATCATTAAAGATTTTCAGACAATTACTACATGTAGAGGATCTGTCATCAACTTTTCACACTTGTTGAATATTTGCACATGAGCACCAATATAGCTAATCCCATCAGATCTTCTCGAACATTAAATTCATCGGTATATCTAAAATAAGGCAAATTTTACATAATCTGCTTATATATACAATATATAATTACAAAGATAAATATATAATTTACTATCTGTATCAAAAATCTATAGTTCACATTTTTTTCCATATTATAGAATAAAACAATTTACAATTTAAGCTGATCAATCGATAACTAACCCCATAAGATGCAATCCGTCATCCTGTCATCATTCGTCATCAGCATCGCGAAACTCGCCTCTCAAACTCGACTCGTGTCTCAATGACTTTTTTAATTAGGGATTTTTTATGGCTGCCAGTGAAATTGCACCCTCGTCATCGGAACCATCATCGTGATAAGCATCACCACTGTACGCTCCTGCAGCACGATTAGTATTCCTAATACCACTGGTACTTTTCTTGGTTTTGTTTTGAACTCGCATAGCCGTACGTAGTTTTTCTTCTTCTTTCTACAAAAGAAAAAGTAATTAGAAACATTGGAGTAATAATCAGTTTCAACATGATATGCATGTACAGAAATGATAATGTATACACACCTTTATCATCTCGTATCTGTTCTGGTCTGGGTTCATTCCTACTTGAGAAAGAACTTTAATGTCAGAGATCTTTTGCGACCTATCGGCCAGAGACATAGTCATCTTCCTGTGTGCGAACGATTCAGTGGAATGCGGCCGGAATGTTAGTTTCGTTCTAAATACTGCTTGACCCTGCAGACCGGTACCTTGGCGAATATAGAGGTGATTGTGATCGCCCTGTAACGGCTGTTTGTACACGTCAAAGATTTCCGAGCCCAAATGCAAGGACATTCTTCCGTCCGACCACTTTACGAATCTCGCGTTACTTTGCTTCACCATTTTGCCCTCGTCGTTAAACGATTCCTTCCACCTCAATATATTTTCAACCTTGAGTTTCAATCGAGCGCGACCTTCCTGTACTCTCCTCTTCCTCCTTTTTTTACTTCATTCACAAGGTTAAGTTGTACCTGTAATCGTAACATGTACAAGTAATCGTAATACAAGGATAAAAATAAAAACACATACCTGCAGATTATTCGCGCCGCCTTGCTGTATCACGGACCACGGACCACGGACCACGGACCACGGAGCTTTCCGTTACAAATCACTCGCGCTAACCACGCGTCATGCGTCATCCCTCACGATACACATTTTTTTTTAATTAGATCCCACATTGACACGTGACGTGAGGTTAAAACGATATAGACGACATTCGATACGAAGTAATAACCCGCACACAACGCATCGACATAACCAATCGGCATCGCGGAAAAGAGGCAACAATAATTTCGATACAAACGCAATTCACTCAGTTAACACGCCTTTTTTAAAAGTGGAAAATTAACTTTTCATAAATATCTGTAGGTATATATAAATTGTATTATTATATTTTTTATATGGCTATTTAACGTGCCGTCAACATCTCTATGTAGGTTATATAACACTTGTCTCAAAAAATGCCTTAATCTTTTAGATCTTTTACGAATTTTAAGTGCAATAAATCACAAATCCTTTCGGATTTTTAATCATGTAAACATTGTAAACCATTAATCCGTACGGATCTTAAGCAGGAAAAGCCTCTTATCGAGCCATATATTGGACGAAGGCTGGACTTCGACTCAAACCACAGAACTTGGTGTCACTAATAATCATTCGCGAAAGCCCTGAGCCACGCGTCATCCTAATTGTATTATTATATTAAAATATTTACTGGTTATATGTAAGTGTCGGGTCATCCGATAGATGGCATCCAATAGGATCCGTTTCTCGTATTTAAAATACGACGAACGGTCTTAAGAACGATATATAACTGACGGAACTGCACAACTTGTATCAGTTTATGCTGCTCGTGTGCGTTCAGCGGTAACACGTTCTCATTTAAAGCGTTTGCAAATCACAAAATAAGTTCTTACACCTAATTCTCGGCATGCCATATGACATTCTTATTCGTGAACTACATTCCAATGCTAAAATTGAATACATTGATGAGGTAATTGCTCGACAACTTACTAATGCTTATAAGCATGAATACTAATCCGCTGATTAGCTGTATTGGCAATTATAACATTGATAATATTTCTATGAAAATTAAATGTAGCTTGCCTAAGCATTTTTTACCTATTATCTCTGAATAAATTTCCTTTTTCCTTTTTCCTGTTTTAAGCTAAATGGTTTTTTTTTTTTGCAAATTTTCCCACCCATTTCACTCTGGAATAAAACTGTTCCAATTTTTAAAAACTTATTTTATTACTCTCGGTATGTTAAATATGAAATAAACCTGGAATTTTTGAACATATTTAATGAGAAAATGTGCCGGATTGTGTGTTGAAATGAACAAAGAGCACATCAAATATCTGCTGTAAAAAAATGCTTTATAACTCGGAAATTAATTTTTTGAGTAATGCTTACTAATTGTAAGATTTTTCGGTTTGTTTTCATGAGTAGGGGAGACCGGGGCTAGTTGGTATATGGGGCAAGTTGGTGCACGGTAATTATTGTAAAAGTGACAAAAGATAATATTGCATAAAAAATATAGTATTTCCGCAAAAACATTGCGATAATGTTTCAATTAGTTATTTTAGGCTGAGTATCGTATTTTCACAAACAAAAAATATTTTTAGTTTTGTATAGCCGAAAATAAAATAAATCAGTAATATATTAAATGTTATATTTATAAATCTGGCCATCATATCATAATTCTAATTGTGTCTTTACTTTAAATGTAATAACTTCCAGTTATGTTAAGTTTTTAAAACATTTTTTTGTTTAAACAATAATCGAAAAAATCTAAACATGGTTGGTCGGGGCTGGTTGTGACGAGGTAGGTTGTTACAGGTTTCTACTTATAATTTCGACCAGCACCGTTAACGTCTCTTATGACGTATCAGAACCAGTCAATACAGAACATCAGTTACATTATATCTATATTATAATTTTGCACTCAACAATGTAAATGTAGTATAACACATATTGTTACATGTTGTTATTTCTTTTTATTGAATATATTATACTTTGAACTGGATCTTTCACAACTTAATCCAGTACTGTAACAACCCCGTATATGAGGCTGGTTATTACAAATGTCCTCACCTTATAATTGTTATTGGTGCAATAAAATTAATTATACTATTTAGTTAAAAAATAATTTTTGTGTTGTATAAGCATGCGGCTATTGAAAAATTCTTTTGCGGCTTGTATTCTATTTATTAATTACGTGTAAAAAAATCTTTAAAAGAAATTGTACCAACTAGCCCCGGTCTCCCCTATTACATACTCCTAAAATTTGGTACCACTTTTTCAACACTGTATATGCATTTTTTATTAACATATATCGATTATTACTGTGAAGTTTTCTCATACATGAAAAAAATTTTTATAGATCTGTAAAAAAATTGGTATATACATGTATCTGAAATAGATTTTTTTATATCAGTGATTGAAAATATAAATCTTGTACTAAGTTTAATTTTTGCAAAGAGCTTTGTTATTACATATAAAAATATTTATTTTTATATATCAAATAAAAATAAGAGTTATACTTACAAATAATGACTACGTTTATACAGCCCGATTTACGCTGAAGTTATAACATCAATATTATAACCACTGTTATAACTATTAACTACTAACGTTAAATGCCATGTAAACGCTCTTTACGACGAAGTTACTACATCGATGTAATAATTTCGTTGTAAAAGAGCGTTTACACAACATTTAACGTCAGTATAGTTATAACTTCAGCGTAAATCGAGCCGTATAAACGTAGTCAATTTTATAATAATATGTATCATATTTAAATTAATAATCCAGCAAATATGTAACATGCAACTTACATGCAATTTCCTACTCAACAATTACTACGTTTACGCGAGCGTTACTTCACTCGTTTACGCGGAGTAAATCATTGTAAGTTACTACAAAAGTAACGCTCGCGTAAACGTAGTAAATGTAAATGCAATATAGCACACGTGTCATATCGCATGTTACTTGGTGTTACTGGAAAAACGTCTCCGAATTATATCCATATTTTTCCGTAACTCTATGTTTTAATATGTTTGACTAAGTATCGTAAATATTGTAACATGAAAATATTTTTACAGTTATGTGCAAAACACTGAAATTTTACGCATATTTGCATATTACACATATTATCTCATTTTAAAAACAATTATCATCTCATTGCATTATTTCAGAACTATCTGATACTCAGAAAGAGATGCAAGAACTAGCGCGGAAGTTTACCAAGGAAGAAATTATCCCAGTAGCTGCAGAGTATGATAGAACTGGGAAATATCCATGGGACATTATTAAAAAGGCATGGAGTATTGGTCTTCTAAATAAACACATTCCACAACATTGTGGTATGCTTGATTTATGCAGTGTATTAGAATTTTATTATTATACGTATCTTACATACAAACTAATATTATAATATATTGCTAGAATAATATTGATGCAAAAATAAGAGAGATTGATAATAATTATAACTTATTCTAGGTGGTATGGAAGCGAGTATTTTTGATGCATGCTTGGTTGCGGAAGAATTGGCTTATGGTTGCACGGGGATAGCAACTGCAATAGAAGGCACAGGTCTTGGAGTAAGTTTTATCACGAACAGTCTCTCGCTCGTGTATCACATAAAATTCTAACGATAGTTCTTTCAGCAAATTAAATATTAATTTTTTTTCGATCTAATTAATTTTTTTGAGATTATATATTTTAATTTATTTATTTAATGTAATTTAATTAATTTAATTAATGTAATAACTATATTAATGTAATAACTATATGTATAATGTAATAACTATTATATCTATATTTATATAAATTCTTTTTTATTTACAGCAAACTCCAGTTATCGTAGCTGGAACAAAAGAACAGCAAAATAAATATCTTGGGAGACTTTTAGAAGAGCCACATGTTGCGGTAAATTTGAAATTAAACTTATATATTGTCTATATTTAATATAAAATTAATGTTATATAAATGAGATATTATTTATAGGCATATTGTGTTACTGAACCTAGTGCAGGTTCTGATGTAGCAGGTATTAAAACTAAAGCTGAGAAGAAAGGAAAAGAGTGGATACTTAACGGCACTAAGATGTGGATTACAAATGGTGGTGTTGCCAACTGGTATGTTAACATACTGCAATATATAGTATGAACTTCTGAAGAGTATTATCTTGTATTTTTAATATAATTTCTTATAATATATAGGTATTTTGTTCTGGCGAGAACAAATCCAGATCCAAAGGCGCCGGCTAATAAAGCTTTTACAGGCTTTATTGTGGAACGCGATAGTGAAGGCTTAACTCTCGGTCGTAAGGTAATTCCTGACAGTCTTTGTCATCATCCTATCAAATGTTATTTTGAATTTTTACTGATCTGTACTAACACTACTAACCATCTTTTCATGTCTTAAGGAGATTAATATGGGACAAAGAGCAAGCGACACACGAATGATAACATTTGAAGATGTTCGTGTTCCCGAGGAAAATGTATTGCTTGGAGAAGGGCAAGGTTTTAAGATAGCTATGAAAACTTTTACTAGGACACGGTCTCCGGTAATGTTTCTGTCCATTAGATCCATCTATTAGATACTGAATAAGTTTAGTGTAAGATTTATACGTATCTTCACATTTATTTTATTATTACAGGTTGCAGCAGCGTCAACTGGTTTAGCTCAGAGAGCTCTGGACGAAGCAACGAAATATGCATTAGAACGTAAAACGTTTGGTAGACCGATAGCGGAACATCAAGCAATAGCTTTCATGTTAGCTGATATGGCTATTGGTGTTGAGACTTCTAGACTAGCATGGATGAAAGCAGCTTGGGCTGCTGATAAAGAATTACCGAATGCTACAACACTTGCCAGTATTGCAAAATGTTATGGTGCTGATGTAGCTAATAAATGTGCTACAGACGCTGTACAGGTGATGTGCAATACAATAATTAACAAATTAACAAATAATTTTTCTATTAAGCTATACAATTAGTAAAAGAACAATTTGTTCTTCAAGTACACACTTTTCTTACAATTTATCGTACATGTAAATTTTTTTAATAGGTTTTCGGTGGTGCGGGTTTCAATTCCGAATATCCAGTGGAAAAGCTTATGCGAGATGCCAAAATTTATCAGATATATGAAGGTACTGCACAGATTCAAAGGCTGATTATATCGCGCGCTCTGTTTGATGAAGCTAAACAAAAGAGCAATTAAATAACCGTATGTCGGAATTGAATTGTATCATAAAACTTATTTTTATATTGAAGTATTTTTATGTAGCTTGTGTGTATTCTTATAAGCTACAAGATAATAGAAAAATACAAGAAGATTTATATATACATTTAACAATAAACATATATACAATGTTTGTATTCTTAGAATATATTTGTACATTAATACATTATACATTAATATAATATAAACGTTGAAATTTTTATATTTATTTGATATTGTAAATATATATATATATATATATATATATATATATATATATATATATAATACAATTTGTACGCGTGTGAATATTTTATGTAAATGTTCATGAGGATGAAATCATAAAATTCTTGGCTTAATTCAGAAAAATACAATAAAAATTATTTCAATCGAAAACGCAGTAAGTATAAAAATTGATGAAGGATTGACAAAAAAGTAGATCATTATCAGAGACGTTAGAAGACTAAAATTTCAATTTTTGATGTATCCAATGTAAATGTCTAATTTTTTACGTATTTACATTTCTATAATTTAATTCGTGAAAAAACATGATTTTCAATAATTTGTATTTAAAGAAAAAGAAAATTTTCTAAGAAAACCTTCGAAAAGGTAACAATTAACGAAAAGTCTTTCCTTTCATCTCTGAACTCTATGTAATCTCGCAACGTGAATCTTTAATGCGTACCGATTTCAACACGTTTGTATATTCTCTAACGACGAGACGATGAAAAGAAATCGAGAAAACGCGAACTGACGATGTCTCTCTGAATCGAAGGATGGGCAGTCCTGCGCGTTTTCGGTCGTGAGCGACTTAGGACCAGTTTCACAAGTGTCAGTTAACTTTTAACCTTAGCGTTTTTCACTGGTAGAACTGGTGCGCACTCAGTGCACATTAAAGCCGTTGTACACTGATTTAATCTCTAATATTTAAAGTAAAATGCAAATATTTCGACTGATAAAATACTCAGTACATATTTTACCAAATAGTGCAATAAAGAATATTCAGGATTTCATGATTTAACCCGATTATATTAAACATACACTTTACGTTGGTTTGTGTACGACGGCTTTAATGTGCACTGAGTGCGCACCGCTCTGCCAGTGAAAAACGCTATTAGATTAACTCACTCTTCGTCTCTTTCTAAGGGGGACGTTAGAAGGAGACGAAGAGTGAGTTAATCTAAGATTAAAAGTTAAGTGCCCGTCTACAATAGGTGTTTTAAGCCCTAAGCCCTAAGAAATTGACCAATCACAGTCAATTATTCTCCTCAAATTCAACTGTGATTGAACAATTTTTTAAGGCTTAGGGCTTAAAACACCTATTGTAGACGGGTACTTTAGTCCCCATCTACAATAGGTGCTTTAAGCCCTAGTTTTTGTTTTAGAGAGAAATTACATAGGTTCTAAGCCTCAAGCCCTAAGCTTTTAAAGATGGGAGTTGACCAACTCGCTTCGGGCTTAGAGCTTGGGGCTTAGAGCAGCGCGAGGAACGCTCAAGGCCGGAAATACGTCACAGTTTAGAGCATAAAGCATAAGGCTTAGGATTTAAAACACCTATTGTAGATGGGCACTAAGGGGTCTATTCTGTAAACGTTAACGACATCATTATGTGCTTTGCGCATATATAATATACCATAAAAAAGCTGCGCAAAGCGCGTAACGATATCATTAACGTTTACAGAATAGGCCCCTTAGGCACGTTTTGAAACGGGCGCGCTTTCGCGATAGACGGCGCTGGCCGTGCTGCGACCGGGGAGTGCGTTAGTCAAGTGCATTGTTCATTGAAAACGTATTACGGCCGTATTATGTCCGGCGGACCGTAGCCTTTTTCACGCGGTTTTACTCGGTGAAGTCGCGCGTGACGAGTTATGCAACGTGCGCCGCGTAAGGGCGGCCCGCGCCGGGCAATCGGACACCGCGGCAGCTGACCTACTTAGAGCTCGGCCTATCATCGTTCATCGTCGTACTCCGCCGACTCCGCGACGCGGCGGCTGGCGGCGGCGAATCAAGCCGCCGACGTGCGCGAGAGAGGAGAGGTTCGTGACGGATCCCCCGCGTGGTTCGCGCGAGCGGCTAAAAAAGCCGGCGGTGGCACAGGTCGTCCCGCCGGTCCCGCGGCGCCAGATCCGCGGAACGACGCCGGTCGCGACAGGGGCGCAGGGTGGTAGCGGGGAGGGGGACGGGCACCTTTTGGAAATTGCGTCTTTCCGCCCGTGACGGAGCTCTCGCCGATGGGGCGCAGTGCCGTAACCGGCGCGCAATGGCGCCCGGAACGAGAGTACCGGGTCTGCCCTAGCTAACCTAGGCGGCGTGTAACGGGTTCGTTTTTCGAGTCCTCTTTCTCCGTTTCTCGCCCTCTTCTTGATCTCCTTTCGTTTCCGTCCTATCGCGGAAACGACGGCGCGTCGTCACGCGATTACCGTTTTCCCTTTCGTTCGACCGCATATACATGCGCGGCATAACGAGAGGATCGAGCGCGAAGAGAACGGCACGCGAAGAAGAGAAATGCGATTCGAACTGACTGAATGGCGATGCGAATCGGAGCGACGCGCGCGCGCGCACGCTTTAGTTTAGGACGGTCGAGGATCATCGCGCTCACATGATCCCCGACCCTCGAGTTTCGCTACAAATGACAATCTTCAGAGTACTCTCTGCGTAAACTTACGGCACTGAGGTACTCGCTTCCCGCAAGCTAAAATTTCGAGACGAGATGTCGACTTGTGAGTCGTTCCGTTTGTCACCGGAAAGAAAGAAGGCAGGCAAGAAAGATCGACGTGCCGAAAGAAAAATGCGAACGTGTGGCGGGCGGCGCGGCCGCTACGGTCCTGGCGGCTCTCGCGACTGTCAGCGAGCGACAGTGCGCCGGACGCTCGCTTGACTCAGGGAGTGCCCGTGCCCGATGCAAAGTGTAAGTGAAGTGGCCTACAGACCTACATTTGTCTAACGTTCCATTTTTTCACGGGCCGACGGGAACGGGAGGTTAACGAGTATCGCGCGCGTTACCCCTTCGCTCTTTTCCACGGTGAAGCGTGGCGTGTACGGGTGCCTACGATGCCGCCGTCCCGTGATATACCGACGTTCGACTGACGAGACGGACGGAAGAGAGAGACCGAGAGAGATAGGTAGATAAAGCAGACGAGGACAGAGTGAGCGGCCGGAGCGAGCGAGCGAGTTAACCGTGGCGGTGGTGCAGTTTCGGTACGCTCTCGACACGGCGCTCTGACCGGCGCGCGCGGGGCGCGTAGTCGTAAAAAGAGACGGTAGAGAGAGACAGAGAGAGAGAGAGAGAGAGAGAGAGAGAGAGAGAGAGAGAGAGAGAGAGCGAAGGAGGGAGACAACTCGTGACGCGTGCGCGAGAGTGACGGAGAAGAGTGGCAGAAGCGTGAGAGGGAGCGAGAGGGAACGATAGGAGAGCGCACGAGAGGGAAAGCGAGTGAACGAGACGTTGGGTGGGAGGGAGGGAGGGAAGGAAGAGTAAGAGTGAGAGGAAGGGAGGGAAGAGTAAGAGTGAGAAAGTGAGAGAGAGAGAGAGAGAAGAGATGAGAGAGAGACAGAGAGACAGCGAGACAGAGAGAGAGAGAGAGAGAGAAAGAGCGTGCGTGCGTGGAAATAGAGGTACGGGAACGGAGCGCGCGCTACGCGCTACCGCGAACAGAATCGCGAGGAGAGAAAGAAAAAGAGGAGAGATAGAGAGAGAACCGAAAGAGAGCACGTAAAAGAGTGTAGGTGTTCTTCGAGGAGAAGTGGCCAGCGCTCGCGGGAACAACGTGCGGAGAGGTGGAGGGAATCCTGTCTGTCCGTTTGTCTTGCCTGTCGTTTTGTCTGTCTGTCCGTCTATACACCGGGACACGCGAGGCCCGGAATGGCTGCGAGGACAGGGGACGGCGGGGGTGAGACACCCGCGACGGTCCTCGACGATAATGCGGTGGCATCGTGACGACGGCGGGCCCCCTCGCGGAATCGTCCACGTCGTCGTCTTCGTCCTCCTCCGCTGCCGCAGCCGTGGTGCAACGGTGATCCTGACGGAGAGTACCGCTACGAGCGCCGGTAGACTGCCCTTGACGGAATCGCAACAACAGAGCAACCTGCATCAAGTGCATCAGCAGCAGCAACAACAACAACAACAACAGTCGCGACAGAGAGTCAACCTGATCGCCGACGTAGTCGTCAATGATGTCGCAGGTAAACTCAATGACTCTCGCAGCTCACTCTTAGAGTCTTTGTTGTCGCTAATGTACCGCTTGCCAACCCCTTCCTCTCCTCCTCCTTTCTCTTTCTCTCTCCCGGCTTCGCTCTCGCGTCTTCCTTGTCGCACTCACGCTTCTCGTCTCTCTTTCCACCCGGTGCTCATTC